>ML820106.1:79352-91662 GCA_009831015.1 Picea engelmannii | reverse complement strand
TGGGGTAGCTTGGTGGCAATACTTGTCCATTCACATTCAAGGTGACCTTATTAACTTTATCATCATTGCATATGGGATACATCCCTCTTGTGGTCATGCCCACCTTCAAGGAGGGTCATACACCAACAAAGTACCTGATCAAGGATCAAGTTGCCCCAAAACATTTTTGGGGTCTTATCCACCAAGGTACAAGACCAAGGATCAACCCATGCCCCAGGCATGGGTACCCTGGACCATGTCCAGGGGTCCTAGACATATCTAGGGACTTTAATTGCTTGGTCCTAGACCAAGAACCCAAGTCATATATTGGGGGCCCTCTCAGGGGTCTTTACTGCTTGGTCCCAGACCAAGAACCCCAGTCATATATTGGAGGCCCTAACAAGGGTCTTTTGCCATGGCACTGACTGTTTGGTCCTAGACCAAGTACCCCAGGAGTGCACTGGGGGCCCTAGATCTCGGTTAGGGTCTTTGCTATCGTCCCGGAGAATGGGTCTAGCAGCTGCTATAAATTTAACAGCATCATAAAGTGAACATAGGCTGTCTGGGGCAGTAATATTGCCATGTAAAAGTGAACAAGAAAAAAATGCATTCAAATTGATATTTTCATCCATTTCAATTCAAGATACAGTTTTCTGTTCTCTGACAGTTGTTGGACAATACAATCTGCATAAGCTTCTCCTTTGCTATTGAATTCAAGATACAGTTTGATGCTCTCTGACAGTTGTGGGAAAATTCAATCTGCATAAGGTTTTCATTCGCAAATGTCATTAATACGCAAATTTGCAGATTAGATTCCAGGTAAATAATAGAACTTAGATCTAATGCTCTGATTAAGAATAGATGGGTACTATTAGGAACATTACTTTTTACAAGGGGCTATTTCTTCTTCAGAATAAATGCCATAAAACACAAAAGTAGTGGAATTCCTCTGAGTTTCCTAAACACCTTGCCATTTTGTGATGTCAACAAGTCAAGCAACTGCCACGAGCTGGCATCTTTGAGTAAACGAGAATATGTTTGGGAAGAAGGAATATTAGGAAAGAAGCAGGAAAGGAAAGCAAGATGGGAAGAGGAAAAAGACAGGGGAAAAATCCTTTCAGCTTTGTGGTGAAGGTTCTCCACTTTTATATTTGGAACAAGTTCCTTCTTTGAATACTCCCTTCATTTTTTGTGGCAGCAATGAGAGCTGTCTTTGTGGTTACCAATGCTTTTTAGCTTTCTGTTGTCAGTCTATGGAGGCTCTGCATGTTATCCCGTTGTTTCATAGTTGCCATTCTGCCTCCATTTTTGTTATATTCCAGATAATTTTTCACAGATTTGTAATCTTCAGTAATCTTCAGGTGCAAGTCACGAGGAATATCAGTAAATGAAGAAATATAACACACAAGATCATGACAAGAATTTTGGCAGAAAGGGCCTCAAGCCATATTCTTGACTTGTATTCATTTTAATGATACAAATATATAATACAATAATGAAACCACCTCAATTGTTCTCACATTGACACCTCATTGGGAGATAAGTTAGGAGGAGACAAACTAGGAATCTAGAAACACACTTAGGATAACAACTATATCCTAGTATGTGAAATATACAAAGGTGGTATACTAGGAATTCGTGATTGTATACGAGTAAGAGGCTAACATTCACCCCCTTAATCATAAGTTCGAACCATAATACCAACACTGCAACATAAATTGGTATCATCTCCAAGTCTTCATGCTAAAATTCTTGAGCTGAGCCTCAATGAAGAACTGCATGAAAAACCTCCAAATCTGGATGTTGAAAACTCTGGAAAATGCCACTATGTATTCATGTGAGCCAGAGTGCGTGTAATTTGTTCACTGATGTGAACTCCAATATGATGAGAGCGAACCAAGAGAAGTGAATCGGCTGCAAGTCTGATGCATCCCTGAAAATGCCTGACAACTCAATCAAATGCCAAACTGTAATGCAGAAGGATCCAATTGCCCTTTGCTAGGTCGAATGACCATCCGGGTGAAGACAATGTCCACAATATTGCTCCCAAAATCAACATCCCAATCTTGTATTCTATGTATGATTCAATTGCAAGTCATTGAACCATAATTCTGCCATCTACACATTGCAGTTGCCCATTTGGCATATTTGTTGTTGAAACTTCTAGTCTGACAACCATCATCAATTCCCCCTTTTGTTAGCTGAAAGGAGAGACCACAAGTGGTTTCAAGAACCATCTTCACTTGATTTTTGAACTTCCCCCCTTAAGGTGCAAGAAAGTTTCATCACTGTTCGCTGCAAAATTCGTCTTTACTTGAGATTGAATTATTCAGTAAGACTGAAATAATTGCTTAGCTGTTGATGACTACTGCCAAGGATCGATCCACTCATAATGAATCTTCATTCTCGCAGTTTTGTTTCTCTTGGAACATTTGTCTGATGGATGTTTCTTCTTGCCACAATGTTGGCAAGGATGGAGATCAAAACATTAATTTTCCATGTGACCAACTCGATTGCAATGTTAGCATTTAACATTTTGATGCTGAATTGGAACAAGGGAAACTTCTTGAAGGAATTCAACACTTTGAAACTAGATTGGTCTGGAATAATCTAGAATATGTCCTGTTTTGTGCTTGTTGTAGTTGATTTCTTCCCAAGGTCTGATGATGGGTGTGGAAAGAGTATTCTTAACCTATTGCTTTGACATCTGTGTAACTTGATTTACTGCATGCTGTTGCATCATTGAAAGGTTTTCTTCACTAAACTCAAAAGAAAACTCTTGAAATGTAGGTTCATGGATAGCTTCATCTTCATTTGCATCTGGAGTTGGTTGAAAGCATCTAGAAATTTATCTACAACGTGGTAGGAAAAGGAATTCCCTCGACCAAAGGGAGAGGGGAGGATTCTCTTGTCATTGAGGGAGGTACTCTTAAGGTTGAGGATGCAATGGGAAAGTGGACCAAGGCCATTATTCCAACCCTAGCGACAACCAGGAAAAGTAGATCATTTTCGTGTATTCACTCAGGAATTGGATTCTTAATAAAAACCACGGTAAACTTAGTGTGGGTGAAGAAAACTTCCGCTGCTATGCTACCTACTAATCAAAATCATCATAATCATAGAGAGGGTTGAACAAAAACTAGTTCATAGCATTGAAGATTCTTTTGTTGAAGTTCATCTTGAAGACGTTGAGTTTGAGTTCAAACTCCGATAATTCTAGATTTCGCTCCATTTGAACTCACTCACTTGCACTCGCTTGGTTGAACTCCTCGCTTGAACTTGTTTCCTTGAACTCACTTGCTTGTACTTCGCGCTTGCTTGAACTTGTTTCCTTGAACTCACTTGCTTGTACTTCACGCTCGCTTGAACTTGTTTCCTTGAACTCACTTGCTTGTACTTCACGCTCGCTTGAACTCTTGAAGTCACTCGCTTGAACTTTGCTTACACCAAGCTGAGGGTGTCAGATACTACCAAAAATGCACCAGTGTGATGTTTACAATGAGATGACTCAAAAGTAGATACTACCAAAAATGCACCCAAAGTGTGATGTTTACAATGAGATGACTCAAAAGTACAATGACTCATGGGTGTTGGGCTCAATCGAGAATGCACCCTAAAATTACAATGTAATTCAACTTGATTTAATTTTACACTTACAAAAGAAAACTATGCAAGTTTTTTATCTTCAAATTTGATGATGCTTTGTCGATGCTTTTGAGTCCAGTTCTCCTGTGATTACAAACTTGATTTGTTCATTGTTGATGTGATTGCTAATGTGATTGACAACTTGAATGTCTTGAGAATGCGTTGCAAGAGTTTGATCACATGTGCCTGATTGTAAGTGCTTGATTGAGATTAATTGTGTGCTTACATTTATTAATTTGTTGTGTACTCCATGTGTTGCATTGAATAATCAATTATGTCAAATCTAGACATAAATCACAAGCCACCATGAAAAATTCACCATCGCACACAAGTACAAGTGTACCAATGATCCCCTTATTCAATTTCAGGTGGATCTAGGACACTGAGCAAAAAAAATGATTTTATTATGAACTGTCTTTCTTGCGATTACAATATTGTGCCCAAATACAAATAAAAGCCTTCAATCTATTTCCTCCTTCATGATACTGCTCCATTACAAATACTACTTCACAACATTTCAACATTTCACCTAATGTTGAGGCAAAGTTTATTGAAAATAAAGTATTCAATGACAAATTTTTGTTTTTGTTTTTCATCAAAAAGTTTCCAATCTTCTTTTAACCAAAAGATGGATAGTAATACCATAACCAACTGGATGGAAGCAAAAACGAATTTACCTTAGAACTAACTCTCTAAGTCTCCCAAGCAAGGCGTTCTTTTTAATAAAAGAGAAAAATCACCATTCACTTTTCCTTTTAAAAAGTGGCACACCTCATACCAAAAACAAGCATTGCCAAATCATACAAGCTCCGCTTCCCTTTTTTAACCTGTGTTGTGCAGAGATTATGATACAAAATGAATTATTAATAAAGAATTGCATGCAGGGTTTTTGAAAAGAACAGAATATACCTTGACTATTATGCCCCTTTGTTTAGAATGTGCATGGGAAAATCAAGGCATGGGTGAGCTATCTCAAGACAACGTGCAGTATTCAACTTTTCTAGGCCATCCGTGGGCAATCCAGTTGAGATTTTCTTGAGATCTCTTGAACCAGCTCAATCTTTGAATCGGTGCCAAACATTTTCTAGTGCTTTTCATATATTTCCTTTGCCAAAACCAGTTTCCACCCTTGGAATTCGTGTCTTGAAAGTTGAGAGGAGAGGAATCATGTGCTGAGGGTTTCTAGGGGTTCATCAGCAGCAAATTTTGAAGTTTGAATCTCACTGTGAATTGTCAGCTAGAGGTCGAAAAATGCTTTCTGAGGTCGAAATTTGTTTGCAAAATCCTCGGTTTGGACTGGAGCGGGCTTGGTTTACATTTTGTGCAGTGTCACTGCCGTGACTCGAACTGGAGACACCGTGACCACTCTGTATTGACCCTTCCTCTTATTGTTGCAGATCTGATCCAAGTCAAAGGCACGGGATAGGGCAGAACGAGACTACGGCCACTCTTCTTGCTGTGCATTGGGATATACCCAATTCATTGTCATTTTTCATGCAATTTGCTGGGCGATTGAGTGTGAGAAAAGGACAAATTCACTCAGGTTTGTTACGATAGCCATTAACAACAACAACACCGACTGCTGAACTTTCTTCTAAACCCTCCTTAAAACCACAAAATCGGACTGAGAAAAATTCAGCTTTGGATCTTCGATGGAAATTATGTTGGTTGGGGAGTGGGCGATTGAGTCTATCGCTGCTGGAAATAGTGCTGGAAATTAGGAGGCTATTAAGGTGATTAGGCAGGGAAATTGGCAGTTCTTAGCCAGGAAATTCCCAGGAGTGAGGTGAGAAAATATCAGAAGGAAATAAGTGTTTCGAAGATGCCAGAGATGCCCAATCAGGTGATAAGCTACAAGCAAATAATCGATGATTTAGAGGCCTTGGGCAGGCAATAGAGCAGGCACAATATTTTAGAGCTCCACAGCTTGAACCATGCTTAGGTTCAGAAGAAACCATTTGAGGACCAGATCGATCATTCAAGTAAAATTCCAAAGATGCACACTTTTAGAATTCAAAGTCATGATTCAAAAATAGATCATCGGACAAATCGAATGGGCAGATCCGATCAGATCTAGAATTTGGATCTAGGCAGTTGATTTAAACAAAAACCAGATTGCACACTAGTTCTTGGAAAATATAATGCTGAATAGATCAGATGCATCATATGCATAAAAAATGCTTACAACAAAATTTAAATCAAAATTACCAGATTTCTTGATGGTCAATGATCATTTCTCATATTTTCCATTGTATCTTAAAAGAGGTATAGATCTTTGGTCTATTGGCGTAGACATTGTGGCTTCTTTTTCATGGATCACTACCATGAACCTTGAATTCCTCACCTTCAATGGAAAAACTACCATGGAGATATCAGGGCCTTAAGACTAAAGATGCAGGGCCTTAAGACTAAAGATGCTCCGATACCAATTGAAGAAATTGAACACACAATATCAGGACAAGGTACCAATTGAAGAAATTGAACACACAATATCAGGACAAGAACTTTGGCGGAAAAGGCCTCAAGTCATATTCTCGACTTGTATTCATTTTAATGATACAAATATATAATACAATAATGCGACCACCTCAATTGCTTTCACATCGACATCTCATCGGGAGATAAGGTAGGAGGCGCCAAAATAGGAATCTAGAAACACACTTAGGATAACAACTATATCCTATTATGTGAACTATACAATGGTGGTATACTATGACTTCATGATTGTATACGAGTAAGAGGCTAACAGTAAATTGAGTGAAGAGTGCATTAAATTTATAATTAGTATCAACTTCTCACAATGCAACACTGAATAATTTCAATCTTTATTCCACTGACAATTAGATTTTGACAGGCTTGGAAGTTTAGGTGAGTTTTACCAAAGCTTTCTTTTGATTTGTTTTGAAATATTGCATCTAAAAAATTAACGGAATGCCAAGGAGTCTAGAACATTGGCAGTAAAAGTGCATGACATAAGTTCTGCAGGAGTGCATGAAAAATAAATTTGTTATTATCTCAGATATATTTAAAGGTAGAGAACAATTCTGGCATTGATGTGCAAGATTCGTACTATGGAAGTGTAATTAAATTTTCATAGTGAGTAGAAATTTAAATCTTAGTTGTAGTCATTAGATCTGCCTATGTCCATTAAGTTTTCAATTAAAAACAAGGAAATACTTATAAATAATTTATTGTGTTTGCAGGGACTTGGCCCATCTGAAAAATCGAAGCCAAAATCACTTAGAGGAATCGATTCTTCTCCATCAACTGGTGGTAAGGTTGGACAATTGATTGTATCATCTCAGCTCAATTCTCCACTTCGACAAACTACCAGACCTGAAACTCCCAAGCAGCCTCAAGCGGGGAAGCTTCTAGTTCTGAAGCCAGTGAGAGAGAAGAATGGGGTTTCTAAATCTGTTAAATATGATAGTTCCAGTCCCACAAATGGAGGCAATATCAACAACAGCTCTATTGGTGCCCCAACTGCTGGTACTGGTGCAGGTGGAAATGCTGGTCTGATAGGTACAAGGAAGGTGAAACCCTTATCAGATTGGAAAACAGTGCCCATGCCATCAACATCTCTTTCAACTGGATTTGATTGTGTAACGGGGCAACGCTCAAAGGATAACATCTTAATGAATGAAGAGAAGAAACATCTGTCTCAGGCTCAGAATCGAAGTGATTTTTTCAATGCTTTGAGAAGGAAGGCTTCAGGAACAGTTCCGGTCACAAGGATCCAGGATAAGTCAAGTACATCAACAGAGGACAAATCCTTTGACCAAAAAAGAAATGGTGTCTCAGATAGAGTAGGTAGAACAGAAGCAAATGAAAATGGTTCTGTTGAGAGTGTGGGTGAGAACTCTGGTATATCTTTGTCTACTGTTGAGATAGCATGCTCTTGGAACAACAATGCAACTGCTGTGAATGGTGTTGACCATGGAGAAATTCATACCACTGTGGATTCTAGTGAAACTGGCAGTCCAACATCTGTAAACAGGTGCTCTGTTATAGGTGGGTCTGAAGAGGAAGAGGCTGCCTTCCTTCGGTCTCTTGGGTGGGACGAAAATGCTGGAGGGGAAGAAGCACTAACAGAGGAGGAAATCAATGCATTCCATCAGCAGGTAAACATTCCTGTGCTTTCTAGTATCTGCCTTCAGTTACCACTAATTTTAATTAAGCAAAAAACAGTTTCGATATATTATTGCATGAATATTATTTAAGCAAAAACAGAACAATATGCTACTACTCTTCTTAATGAGCTGCTTTGGCCATATGCAGCAGATGAAGTCAAGGGGAGTTGATGCTACATTTTGTCGGGGCAATCACACACTTCGAAATGTGGCAGTTCAGATGCGTGACCAAAGCTTGGAAAATGTGTCATCTGGTATGAGCTCGTCTGACTCCGAGCCTGATTGTGATTCTTAGCCTGATGGTAACACACTATCCAATTGTGTAGATTTGTCAGGATTGTATTCGAAAATGATGCAGGATAATGATGAAATGAGTTAGTAGGTTTTAATGTCAACAAGATATAGAAAAACAGGATTGATTGGGACATCAAAAATAGTGGCTCAGTCATCTTAAAGCTGCTTAAGTGTGAATAGAGAATATTTTGGTAGCACAGTAGTTCCTTTATCATCTATAGCTATCATGACAAAAGGGGTTGCTGTTGGAAACAATTTTACAGCAACCAATTCTGTAGGATTCAATTACTTGTGCAAGTGAGCATAATAAGTTTCCGTTCGAGCAGCACGTATTCATGAATGCAGTCTTATGCTTCAATGGCTGCAGCAGACAACTATCTGTGCCCTTTTTGGCAGGTCCATTATTTTACCTGGCACTTTCTGAAGAGTAAGATGCTTCTGAATTTGTAACAGTGGCTGCTCTTGCCGCAACATTCATTATACAAGTCTCGTGATTGAAGCAATGCCATTTTGCAAATAATTTTTCTGCCTTAATAATTGGGATTGGGTATCTTTTATTGATGAATTTTGAAATGCCGTTGTGTCAATATCTTGTGATGTCTTATTCCATTTTACATTTCATAAACTTCTCATATCTATTAGATTTACTGATGAAGAAAGGCATATTCGTGTAGTTATCTTGTTACAGGTAAGCAATCACATTTCTTATATCAAAATAGATGTCAGGTGTACATTGAAGATATATTTAAAATGATGGCACCTTTATAAATCTCCACTTTTTTACATCTATAGGCCTTGATGTTTTGCATTTTAATTTCTAGTCCTCTGTGATTTCAAGCTCCATTTGTATTTGATAACTAAAGTCCGAAGAAAAGAAACTCCAAATATGGTCACGAAGGTTCATCGAAATCTTCTCAAAAAAGGGAAGAAATTATTGACTTCTGGGCATTTTCAAAGGAAGTGTTAGTATGTTTTACATTGGACATCCTTTCTTCGATCAAGTAATGTTGAAGGGGTTTAAAACTTGATATGTGTACTCATGGAATTAAAATTAGTGTTGGGTATTAAATTTTAGCAGGGGTTTTCGATCAAGTAATGTTGAAGGGGTTTAAAACTTGGGTATTAAATTTTAGCAGGGGTTTTCTTAAAAGAAGTTGTAACAATCAGTTTAACAGAGCCCTCGGCCATGTAGTTTAGTTAGTAGTTTCTCAGTGACCATATTGGTTTAAAATTCCTAGTAGAAGGTTCTAAACTTCTAATTGTGTTATTCTTTTATAGGCGCGTATGAATATTATTTATTCTCATTGCTCTCACATCATGAGTTTGACTCGAGTCAAAATTGCATTATATGGTTACTTCGCATACAATTGTGTACCGTGTAGTTTTTAGTTTGCTGCTATTGGTTTTAGCTCATCTAGTTCCTCCAAATAATGCATGCTGTGGAAAAGGATTATCATTGAGCACTTTCATGATGTGTTGATAGTTTAGGACTTACACAAGGTTACCTAAGCATCAGGTGTCTGTGTTAGCAGATCTATACAGATGAGCACTTTCATGATGTGTTGATAGTTTAGGACTTACACAAGGTTACCTAAGCATCAGGTGTCTCTGTTAGCAGATCTATACAGATGAGTGGTGTCATCAGGTGTCTGTGTTAGCAGATCTATACAGATGAGATTGTACATAAATCAGCATAGATTCATTTTAAATTTGGATTTATCATGTATAAGGATCAAATTTTTTAAGGTATAATTTCTTTTTTCATTTAATTCCATGTTATGATTCCTTCATATTAAATGATATAAAAATTACATCTCAAATAATTTGATCCTTTGTGTTTTGTGTTTGGTAGATGTGAGTTTAAGATGAATCTATGTTGATTTCAAATGTTGTTTCATATATATATATATATATATAGTTGTATTTTTAATTTAATATTTTTTCGTTGTCAATAACGATATTAACAGTAAAACACCTAATTATGTATTTTTAATTTAATTTTTTTTCATTGTCAATAACCATATTGACAGTAAAACACCTCACTACTCTTGGTGTAATCAGAATAGTCTGTGTGCTTTTGATGCTGCATACCATCTTCCTTTACCTGAATATGCATAAACAGGCCACTATGTTTTGGTACATTTCTTCCGACATGAATAAGTCCATGTGCTTTGGTTATAATCTCACTATATGCATAAACAAGTCACTACGTTTTGGTAATGAATAAGTCCATGTGCTTTCGTTATAATCTCACTTTATTGGATTATTTGTGTGCTCGTGCATATGTACTCTTACGAATGTTTCCATTTTTAAAGTGTTTATCCACAGTTTTCATGCCTCGTACAGACTTTTATGTCATTATGCCGATCCTCTTGTATATTCATTTCATTGGGGGCAAATATAAACAAGTCGGTTTCTGTGGTGTAAGAATATAGTTAAGAAGACAATGATGATTATTAACTTATAATGAAATCAAATTTGGTTTATTAAATATTTAGTTGAAATCAAATTTGGTTTATTAAATATTTAAGATGATAATGATGATGGTTAACTTATAATGAGATTAAATTTTGTTTATTAGATCCTAAAAATAAAATAAAAGGAATTAAATTTTGTTTATTAGATCCTAAAAATAAAATAAAACGAATTAATATAAAACGAATTAATTGATTTTTTTTAGAATTTTATTTATATACTCAAAATTAATTGATTTGCTTTAAATTTTATTTATATACTTAAAATTAATTGATTTGCTTTAAATTTTATTTATATACTCAAAATTTTTTAAGCGAAACATTTCTTAATCACCATAATTAATATTATAATTAATAATATAAATAAGTAAACTTGTTTCAAAATTGTGTTATTTTATAAATTTTAAAAAAATTTAGGAATAAATCCTGGGTAGGTGAGTATTTATGAAGATATTTTACATTGTGTTGAGTATCTGTGAACTACCTCTATTGCTTGTAAATTTTGTCCCTCTGATAGCAGCTCAATTTGAATAATTTGGGCAGAGGGTGTGATACTCTCTTTTTGTTTTGGAGACTACATATTTTTGAACCCTGTATTTTTGGGTTTTTCGGTCAATTAATTACTGGCATAATGTAATGTTGGGAATAAATATTAAGGGTTTAGTTTGCCCTCTTTTATTGTTATTTTTAATGTTAATATGTATCCTAGGGAACAAATATTAATGTTGGGCCATCTTTATTGAAAGATTAAGAATATAAGAATTTTGGTAGTGTGGAATAAATATTAAGGGTCTAGTTTGCTCTCTTTTATTGCCTTGTTTATTTTAGAAGTCTTAGAATTTTGATATTGTGGAATAAATATTAAGGGTCTAGTTTGCTGCTCTCTTTTATTGCCTTGACCATTTTAGAAGTCTTTTTTGTGTAAGTTCTTCTCATGAACAAGTTGGTTATTGGTTTAGCTATTTACTTTTAGTTGGATTATTGTTTACCTCGACTTTGTAGATATTTGATTAAAATGACAAGCTGTCATCATCTTTCAACTTTTTTTACCGTTAATTTTGTTGTTTATGAAGTATTTATTTTGTTGGACATTTTTTAATAAAAATGTCGAGCGTATTAACATATTTTTATTACAACTTTTATGGTTATTGTTTCAGCATGGGTTTTTGAAATATGTTTATTGGGTTTTATTTCTTCTCCATTTTCTATAAAATATCTTTGAACATATTTTTAAAAACCACCTGATTTGTGAAATATGTTTATCGGATTTTATTTCTTCTCTATTTTCTATAAAAGCTTTTTGAACGTATTTTTTAAAAACCACCTGATTTTTTAGGGCACTTGTAAACAAGGACATGTAAAAGGTGAAAAAATTAAATCATCCCAGCATTATACAGCCTTTTGAATGGATTAAATAGGACCAGGGGTCGTAGGGTTTGGAGTTGGGCGAGGTCGTTGGTTATTTATTAAAAAAGACAACTTAAAAGTTATTCATTAAAGAATTGCTATAATGTATGTCATTGACGTTGTTAATATTAAAATAATATTTATAATGTATGTCATTGGCATTGTTAATATTAAAACAATATTTATTAATCAAGAAATGGTTTAAATGTCAATATTAAAATAATATTTATAATGTATGTCATTGTTATTTTTAATATTAAAACAATATTTATAATAATTAAGAAATGGTTTAAAACTTTTTACATGTAAAGTCAACATGTTAAAAAAAAAAATCCTAATATATTTTGTTGTTATGGTTTATATTAAAAATATTTGTTGTTA
>ML820106.1:59612-78357 GCA_009831015.1 Picea engelmannii | reverse complement strand
TACATACACAGATATGAACCAGTTAATACGTAATTGCGAAATGATGTTTTGTTTCCCATGGTTGCTTATACATACTTCACTTAACAATTTCTGTTAACATTTTTGTTCCCAATATTTTTAGTAGTCTTCTATAATAGTTCCAGATTCATATACAATGCTTCCACAGTTCAAAAAAGAAGTAATATAGTTTCTTCAAAATATAGAGGCTCCTCTCATGAGAGGTATTCTAGTTCCCAAAATTAGTTGTCCTGTCTTTTATGGAAGGGTCGATGATAGTATCCCTCTATTCCATCAAGAGTATGTTTAGTAACGTGCCATAGTTCAAAGTCTAACTGCGTGGCTTCCTTGGAAAGTTTGTCTGCCATTTGATTCCTTTCCCTGTAAATATGAGAAAAAGAGATATTGTCAAATAAACTTTTGATTTGGGTTACATCCTCTAGCAAAGGAAGCAAGCGAGAAATTTGGCATCTATGTATCCCATTAGCCCAGTTGATGATAACTAGAGAATCACCAAAGACATGTAGAGCTTTGCATCCCTTCTCTATAGTAAAGAGTAAGAGTAGTTTTAAGAACCATGAGTTCAGAGTAGTTATTTGTGCTGCCCCTCAGCCCCTCCTTAAGGTAAAAGTAATGTGTATGTGAGAGAAAGAGGCAACCACCCCCCCACAATTTCTCTGAGTAGACGGGGAGGCTCCATCGAAGAAATCCCACAGGATATTTGGATCGGGGGATTCCTCCCTGATATCCCTTGGACGCATTGCAGTGCCCCCATCAGAGCAAGACAAATATTTGTAAATCCCAAAGCTATGGACTGCTACCTTTTCGGTTGAAAAACTTTCCTCCTGGAAGATGTGACCATTTCGGGTGATCTAGATTCCCCAAGCGATAATGAAAGGGAAGGCCCAAAGTTCCTCTTGCCCGCGTCTTGATAACTGGGCCTTTAAGGCCAGTTCAAAGGAGGTGCCTTGCTAGTTCGGGAGAGTGGGTAAAAATTCCTTTGCGAAAGTCCATACTTCCTGAACAAAAGGGAACAGTAGAAAAATATGGTCCATTATTTCGACGTGTGATTTACAGAGAGCACAACAACCTGGCCCGAAAAAAAGGCGCCTTTGTAGATTGTCCCAAGTGGGAATTTTGTTTGCAAGAATCGACCAGATTAAAAGTTTCCCCTTCGCTGGACAAGATTGGTTCCATATCTTACACCACCACCAAATAGGCTCCCGTTGATGAAGATCTGCTGTTAACTTTAAATATCCAGAACGAGGAGTATATTCGCCATCCCCTACACTGTCCCAAAGTAATTCGTCATCTCTATCAACCAGGTGTATTGAGGATTCCTGTAGGTTCTACAAGAATTTGTTCTAATAAGGCAAGTCATCCTCTAAGAGTCCAAGCCAATGCACCTCCAACCATCCTTGATGCCACAAATTTGTAGTAAGGAGATTGCCCACCTATGCCAGATGGAAGAAGCCTCCCAAAGTCAATCTTTGCCTTAATCCCTCGGGCAGGATATGTCCAAGTTGGCTCCCAGGCCACGGATCCAGGCCTAGTCGCACCAAGTGTCCATTACCCACTCTCCACACCAAACCCGTCCCCATGAGTGAAAAAGCCTTAATCAAAGCCTTCCATATAATAGAAGCCCCCGCTGAAGACTTATTTAAGGATCAGACCCAATCTAAAATTGAAAGTGGAGCAATATACTTTTGGTGGATTACCTGGGTCCAGAGACTAGAAGTCTTTATCAACTGCCAGGAGCATTTTGTCGCGTGAGCTGTAGAGAAGAAGAAAATGTTCTTTAGGCCCCATCCATCGAGGGCCTTTGGATTTGCAATTCGATCCCATCGTACCTAGGGTAATTTTTTTTTGTCCTTATTGCCTTGCCAGAGATATGTAAAGCATAATTTCCTCATTTTATCCATAGTTCCTTTGGGAATCTAGGCTAAAGACATCCAGTAGACTGGAATAACTTCTATTACTGACTTTACTAATACTAGCCACCCAACCCTTGAGAGCCATCAACGACTTCAACGTTTAAGCCGTTTCTCTAATTTAGCTATAAGCCACTGCCAGTCGATCTTCCTACAGTCATTTGGCTTTATTAGAAACCCGAGGTATTTCAACCCTTCATCAATATCAAGGACTTGAAAGGGAAGTCTCTCCACAATGTAAAGTGTTTCCTCTTCATCCAATGAAGAGAAAGTGATACTTGACTTTTGTTCGTTGATTTCCATGCCAGTTGCTTGTTTGAAGAGTAATAGACCATCGCACAGTTTTTCAATATCCTGTCTTGAGCCATCACAAAATATTAAAATGTCATCCAAAAAGAGTAAGTGTGATATGTATAATCCCTGAGAGATTTTGATGCCTTTGAAGTTGCCTACAAATTTGGCTTCATTCAAGTAATCACTGAGACACTCCGCAACTAGTAGAAAGAGAAGTGGAGAAAGGGGACATCCCTGTCTAAGCCCTCTTTCCGCCTTGAAAAAAGGGGTGGCCGAGCCATTGATCAGGAGAGAGAAGGATACTGAGGATAAAAAATCCATAATCCAATTTGTAAAGGCTACTCCAAATCCAAGATGTATTAACAACATGTGAATATAAAGCCAGTTTACCCTGTCGAAAGCCTTTGAGAGATCAATTTTTATTGCTGCACCTTTAAGTTTTTTTATTTTCATGATGAGTAGACCTTCATGTGCCATGCCGATTTCTTCATGGATCTGTCTACCTTTTAGAAACCCAAACTGTTCCCCCGTGATATGCCGTGAAATAATATCTTTTAAGCGAAGGCTAATGACTTTTGAAATGATTTTGTAGATGCATTTGCAGAGAGAGATCAGACGAAAATCATCAAAAGAATCTGGATTATCAGACTTTGGAATTACAACAATAAAGGTGGCATTTAAAGGTTCGTGGATGCACCCATTTTGCCGAGATTCCTCCACAACTTTTAGAATATCGTTCCCCAATAAATCAAAGAAACTCATAAAGAATTCAATTGGCCATCCATCCGGTCCAGGTCTCTTCCCTTTCTGGAAGGATTTCATGACAACTAGTAATTCTTGTTCAGTGACCAGAGCCATAAGTGACTCCCTCTCCTCGTCCTCCACGAAACGTGGGAAGAATCTCGCTGCTTTCACAATTTCCCCGATTGAGGAGCCTGACTAAGCTTTGAACAATTCTTTAAAATGAGATATCCCCAATGTTGAGAGTCCTTTGAAAGTGTTGACCAGTTGGCTGTCCCTCTGTGTGAGACCCCAAATGGTATTTTTCAATTTTTTTCCTTTGGCAAAAGTATGGAAGAATTTTGTGTTCTCATCCCCACAAGTGAGCCAAATAGCCTGACTTTTAAGTCTCCAAAAAACTTCCATGTCGGCCAAAATAGTTCTCCTCCGAAGTTCCACTTGAGCAAGGTCTTCTCTAACTTCCCTGGAGCTGAAGCCAATATCCGGGTCATCCTTCCAGTCCAAAATATTTTTTTCAAGAGAGAGTAGCTCCTGATCTTCTTTTAATCGTTTCTCATGCGCCCATGAGATGGTAGCCTGTTTAACTTTCTTTAGATTATCCATAAAAATAATCGCTGCATGCGCATTGTGTAGAGGTCCAATGGTATCCTACATATTGCGAACTAAGGACTAAAACTCAGGATCCTTTAGCCAACCTTCAAAGAATTTTAAGGGGCTTAATTCCAAAACAATCGGGTTATGATCTGATTCTCCACCACTAGCGACCCATTGACGGACAAGTCCCAAGGAGTCCACCAGGTCCTCTGACAGTAGAAAGCGATCCAAACGTTTTTCAACTCTAGCTTCACTAATCCTCAAATTCCTCCAGGTTAGCTGTATTTTAGCCGGAAGCAGATCCAACAATCCCAAAGTATCAAGAAGAAGCGAGAAATAGTCAGTCAAGGTATCAAGAGTCGAACGGGCCCCCCAGACCTCTGCTGCTCCCAAGGAAAAATTTAGGTTCCCTCCCAAGATAACCCCTGCCTGAGAAATCCAAGGGAATAAGTCCAGAGAATCCCAGTTTTGTTTCTGTTCAACGTAGGGACCGTAAATATTAATGAGCACCAAGGTAGGCCCTAGCTCCTTAGAGAATAAAATGAGACCAATCCCCGAGTCAAAGCCCCAAACATTATCACATCTTCCACTCTTGAGTCTCCATCCTATGGCTAGACCCCGAGAGCGTCCTTTGGCATCAATCGCCACAAACGACCAACCAGGAAGAAGTGCTTCCAAAGAACGTAGCACTACCTCACTGTCTTCCATGGTTTCCTGGAGAAATATTATGTCCGAGATGTTTACAGAAACAAGTCTTTTCATAGACGATGTTTTGGTCGGGCTCGTTGAACCCCTGTAGTTGAGAGAGCGAATTTTCATGAGGTAACCAACTCTTGGGGTTGCTTTTATCTAAGTGTCCATTCAATGGAGGATTGCCTACCCGAGGCCACATTAGGTTTGGCTCGGTCTTGAGCCAGAAGAAAGTGTGAGTGTTTGCCCTGTCCCCTCGAGGAAGACAAAGCCCTTGTAAGAGACCCCAAGCCAGCCCCAAGTTGTTCATTCACAATGCATCTGCTTGAAGTTTCAAAGAAGATATCCCTATTGCGAAGGGTATAACGAATCTTGGACCCTTCATAAGATTGGGAACTAGAGGAAGAATGAAAAGCAGAGAGGGAGGAAGTCCCACCAAGAGGACTAGGAGAAGTCTAGGGTAGGGGAGAGTCAGTGTGCAAAGGTAAGGAAACAAAGGAAGAAGAAGAACCCCTAGGACAAAAATTCATCCGGGTTGCCAAAACCAAAGGGTCCCTGATCGAACATAAATCACTTGACGCTTGACCCTGAGAAACCAATGGCGTGCTAAGCGAAGAAGGAAATAGGTCCTCAGGGGGGAGGGAGCACAAGGTCGACACAGGCCGTGGAAGAATAAAGGGAGAAGTGTGCCCCAAAGGAGGAGGGAAGTCTAGTCCCAGAGTGCCCAAAGGAAGTGCCAAATAAAAAACAGAAGTTGCAACCAGAGGCAAAGAAAACTGTTGCTTACTCGACATTAGATGAGTTCTTGGACAAGTCTGCCGAGAAGATTTATGATCCTTTGTGAGTGTCGGGTCTCTATCCACCGAAGAAGGACCCCACAGAGGATTCGTTTGTCACCTACTGACCCTACCAGAATCCCCATCCTGAGAGATCCCCACCAGTTTTCCTCCAGTGACCCTGTAGTCCTGTCGCGCTCTGCCCAACCCTAGGCTTGTTCCAGCATCCAAAGGGCCCCAAAAATTTCCCTTAAAGGGAAGTTTGCAGTTCACCACTCCATGCCCATAAGCATGGCATCTATGGCATCTGAAGGGGATTCCTTCATAGTCCAGGGGATGAAGAAAAGTACCAGAGGCCGTCTTAATTTTCATCTCCTTTAATAGACCCGGCCAGAGGTCCAAATGCACCAAGATCTTGACTATTGCCATAATCCCCGATTCTTCAAAAGAGTAATTGACATCTAGAAAATTGCCGAGTCTGCTACCAATGGCCAAGAAGCGCACAAAGTTCCAATATTGCATAGGAAGGCCCAGTAACTGGACCCAAACCGTAACCACATCAACTCTTTCCCTTTTAGCATACAAAATTGGGGTTCAATGCTTAAGAATAATAGGGGTGCCCACCATTGTCTAAGTTTTAGAGAGAACCCAGTCCACATAAGAGGAGGCCTTGAAAAAAAAGGAGAACCAACCCCTGGCTAACAACTGAATACTGGGAAAGGAAGTAAGTTTTGTGCCCCATGAAGTTTCCACCCAAGAGAGAAGAATGGTAGTTCCCAACCTTTTGCCTCTTGCTCGCCCTACAACAATGAGTTGGGAGTACTCGACCACACGATCCATAGCAATGTCCTCTCCAAAAACCAAACAGTCTAGATCAGATCGATCCCTAGCACACTGTGTACTCCTAGGTGCCGAGCGCTTTGAACCCCCATAATATTTTGGTTGATTGGGTCCTCCCCTCTTTGCCAAACCCTTAGATCCATGATCCGAAGGAGATTCAATAAGGATGGAAACCCTACAAGGGGAGGGTTCCCTCCCAAAGTAAGAACCAACCGTCGTCACAGGTTCCAGGAATGTTCCCTGTTCATTGATGAGCTCTGAGGGAGAGAAATGAGCTCCAGAGTCATCCTCCTCCAAATCGTTTTTTGGTGAGGCCCAACAACCAACATTAAATAAATCCCCAGGGTCGGATCTGAGGCACTCAAATAAACCCTCTGACAGACCCGAAAGCAGTTCCAACCCAGTCTCAAGACCCACCAAAGTAGTCGTCGATGGTCCAAATGTCAGCCCACTCGAAAAAGACAAAGCAGGCAAGGTGTGATTCCCTAGATAAATGCTAGATGTCAGAGGTATTTTTAATCCCTCTAGGTTCATCTTCTCTAATCCCAATGAAATAGTGACATGGTTGTTTGGGGCCCTAGAAATTGGTCCACCCACCACAATGCCCAAATCCAACGCCCCACCCAAATCCATGCCGATCCAACCAAAACCAAAAGATGCACAAAAAATCTGCTTTCCAAGCTTAAACCGATCTGATCCCCCAAGAATAGCTAAGTCCTGCCTCAAACTCACTGTCCGAAAGTCACCACTCACTCCCGGTCTTGACCAAAGAAAGACTAGAAGCCGACCCCAACCCAACCGCTGACTGCCAAGCCCAATCTCCACTGCCTGAACTCCTATCCAACCTCCATTGTTTCAAAACCCTAGTAACCCTCATATATATACATATTTATTTATTGTTATTATTTGGATAACATTTATTAAGAAACTTTTTAATTTTGAAATAAAAGTATTTTTTTTTAAATCACGATATATCACGATATTTATTTGTTAAGTACAAAAACATTTAAGAAATTAACTTAGTTTTATATAATATATAAATATATTGTACAAAATTTGTTAAATATGTTGTCTTTAGATTTAAGTTTGAATATCAATGGATTCAATTTAGATTTCCTCGATTTAAGTTTGGATATCAATGGATTCAATTTAGATTTCTTTATCCATTGTAGTATAATATTTGTTCGAGGATTTCATTTTCTTCATTATTTTTAGAGTTTTATCCTTTTTACTTTTGTAACTTCCAATTTCATAGAATGTTTCTTTTATTTGGAATATTTAAAAAATGAAAAGTTTTTTAGTTTATTCATTTTAACAAAGGGTTTTATTTTATTTCCTATATAGATAGTTTGATATTTTTAACTATGGGTCATATATATATAAAAGTTTATAATTATTCTAATAATTCAATATATTAAAGTTTTTGAGGTGTAGGATAGTTGATGATTAAGGCATTTCATGATGTTAAGTTATCGATGTAAATTTTAACCTTATACAATGTTGAAGAATAGAAAAGATACAATGGCAAATACAAACATTATATATAGATTTTTTTCCTGGAAATCCAAACCAGAAAACCAACATATATTATATTCATTCATTGTGTTACATAGTTTACAATACAATATACATATAGGAGCCAACTACATCCAAAACCCTAACCCAATGACTTGGATTAGTCCAAAACCCTAATTCTTTAACTGGAAATAGAAAACCATTGGCAAAAACCATTGGCAAAAACCATGTGCCGAAAAAACCACCTAGATACATGACACGTTTCCCGATGTAGGTGTCATGTTTTCCGAATATCGAATAATATAACACATACCCAACAATCGGTTCAAAACCTACGGGGACAAAAAATCCAACGATGTTAAGGGTTGGTGTGGCTCAGGTTAGGTACGATCCCCGGATGATTTTGACGACTTAGATGCCTCTGAGTTGTGGTTTCTCAGCCACAAGCTAGTCTCCCAGGTCACAAACAAACTAACAAAAAAAAAAGTAATTCAATATATCAAATATAATCTTATAATCACTATAAAACATAACCTATTATGAATACTTTTGAAACCTCTTCTTACTAGAATTCGATTTCACTTTGATTAGTGGTATTCAATTCTCTTTTTCATACTTCTGATATTTTTAAATTTGGAGATGTCCCAAAAAATTTGCTAATGAATACTAGGCTACTCATATAAACAATTTTCAACACCTTAATATCATCATGATAATTTTTAACATATTTGATACTTTTTGATTTGAAGATGTCCCAAAAAATTTGCTAATGAATACTAGGCTACTCATATAAACAATTTTCAACACCTTAATTTTTAACATATTTTATTGCACCATGAACTTGGGAATCCCTTACCATTTGATTCATGAAAGCCTCACCCCATCAAGTACCCCTTAGCTGATTTCTTTCTTTATTGTACAATTCTAAGGGATTTTAACCTTTGAGCTTGTTAATGACAATGCTGACATAAATATAATAGCCCCTCAACTCTTACTATATAAATGTAGTAACAAACCTTAGAATATAGTTAGACATGTTTTTTATTGCACCATGAACTTGAGAATCCCTTAACATTTGAATAATGAAAGCTTTATACCATCCAAGTACCCCCTTAGCCGAGTTCTTTTTTTATTGTACAATTCTAAGGGGTTTTAACCTTTGGGCTTGTTAAAGTCAATGCTGACATAAATATAATAGCCCCTCAACTCTTACTATAGAAATGTAGTAACAAACCTTAGAATATAGTTAGAGTTCGAGCATATTGAAAATGTTCTAATTGTATGAGAAAATTAATTTTTAAGTGTTTTATATAATAATTAAAATTTCATTAAATAAAGTCTACCACTACAATTTGACTTCAGAAAGTTTGATTTCAGAAAGTTGGAATGTTAATAATAGATTTCAATGAACACAAATGAATAATTGAAAGTTGGAATGTTAATAATAGATTTCAATGAACACAAATGAATAATTGAAATTCTATATTTTATTTTCAATCAAAAGAATTTAGCAAATTTATAAAAGCAAAATTATAGTGGTGGATGCTGAGAAGCATTAAAGCATGCTTTTACAACTATGTAGCTTTAGTTAAAAGACTATCACTTGAAGTTCTAAAGTTTTTTAACAAAAGGAAAATCCTAGACTAGCAACTATACTAATGAAACATCATATACAATTCTTATCAAAACTTTCAATAAATGATAGTTTTTATACACAAAAAAGTTCAAGGTATGCATAGCCTTCTTTATACACTAAAAAATTTCAAGGTACCCAACTAGCCTTTCCACGTAGAGACAACAATAATAGAGATCTAAAGTAAGCAAAAGAAACTTAGAACCAAGGAACATGAATATATTCAAGGAGTGTGTAAGAGTGCTGTCGGTGATTTTCTAGATCCCATTTTCTAGTGCCACTCCATCTTTAGATAGCATGTTTGCCTCATATTTTCTTCTCTTGTAAACATCCGTAAAAGAGATGCGAGAGAACATTTATTTTAGAAGCAAGATGTCATTAAAAAGATGTTGCAGCGTGAAGTTGTATAAATTGGATTCTCCTTTCATCCATTGAATCACAAGCAAAGTCTTCATAGATATGTGTTAAAGTAAATATTAGCTTATAATAATTAATTAGATATTAGATTTAGGCATTAATAAAGTCAACTCAACTTTAGATTATTTTATGCTTTTATGTCTTATTTCACTTTATTGTGTTTGGTAAGTGGATTGACTTGACTTGCTTGTAATGTTATATAAGAAAGCTTCCACTTTCTCATTAATTAGTCAATACAAAGAACTCCTTCGAGTTATCTTGGTTTCTTTATATGCTCGATTTTCGTAATATGGTATCAGAGCCAAGCATTATAGAAGCTGTATCAAGAGTCTCGAGCCTTTGAAAGACAAGGTTTCCACTCTTGTGACTTCAATATTTTTGAATCCGTATCAAGAGTCTTGGACCTTTGAAAGACAAGGTTTCCACTCTTGCGACTTTAGTATTTTTGAAGTCGTATCAAAAGTCTCTGGCCTTTGAAAGACAAAGTTTCCACTCTTTCGACTTCAATGGTCTAGGTGCCATAAAGTTTGTGTGAGCTTGAAGACCTAGGGGCTGTTACTGGAAAAGACAGATTGAGGGATCGCTAGAATAACACATTGAAGAACCAAAAGGGTTTCACTGAAGCTAGATTTTCCTAGATCTACGTGTTTTTGGGTTGTTCTGGGGCAAATTAATTATAAATCTGCAAGTTTTTCAACATATTGTTTTTTTGGATTAATTTCAACCTTCACATATGACATATTTAACCAACATTACGCTAGAAAGGAGTCAAAGGTTCACATGAAAGAACTATAACACATGGAAGGAATGGATGCTGACCACTTTTGAGTACATGTGCTTGGCGAATATTGTCCTTGGTAAACTTACCTGGCATGACGTTGCAGGTGAACACCTAGATAAGTTTGATGAGAAAGATAGAGAAGATGTGATGCTGATTAATTTGTCTGTGATAGATGAGATGTTTACATAGGTATAGATAGGTAATACTTCATCAGTGATTTGGACACATTTGAAAATTTTGCATGAGACATCAAACAAAGGCATAGCATTATTCCTAAAGAACATGTTGTTTTCAATGATGATGGATGAGCATGCATCCCTCCAGGAGCATTTGCTCAAGATCAAAGATATCCGAGAACACTTGATGGTCATTGATCAAAAGATGGAGGAGGAAGACATGGTGATAATCACACTAAAAGGTTTACCACGTGCTTACAAACACTTTATTGAGACCCTAAACATCACTTCCACGAATGTTGACCTGAAGTTTGATGAGCTTTGCAATAAGATCTTACATTAGGACAAATGAAGAAATAGTTCAATAGTAGTCGTGAGATAGAGGGTTCTGAGCAGACCTTTGCTGTCAAATTAAAGGGAAAATGTAATACCCCTAGGTCGAACCCCAATTGTACATATAAATGTAAATGTTTTATAGGTTGATGAGCCAGGTTGTTATAGGCAAGAAGGATTATGTGATTATTAGGCCAGAGAGACTAGATGCTAAAGGCTAGTGAGCCTATTTTTGTAATATGTAAACACTCATACTATTAATGAAAACACACACCACTGTTGTAGACCGACCACATAAAAGAGTATCAGGGGATAAACTCCACTAGAAAGGGAAAGGGGGGGCTAAGAGTCTAGGAAGGGGCTAATCTAGGGGATTTGATCCCAATGGAATATTATATTAGTATTCCCTTAAGCTAAAATAATGGATATGAATATATCCTAAGTCTCGAAAGGAGGGACAACAGAGTCCCTTGTCGTGCCAAGTGTTTGAAAATACACATGCATATATATACTTGTGGATATAGTGCGAAGGGGAAATTATGGATTATCATGGCTATTCCTTCATGGGGGAAATTGTGAATCATAGCTTACGGTTGGACTGTAATGAGGAACATGTACTTGTACTGTTAGCACGAGAGTTGAATTAAATAAGCGATTGTCAGGCCGTATTACGAAAGAAGCGGATTGTCAGGCCTGTGAGTAGTTCTCCAAGTGAGAAACTACTCAGAGTTGTTCCTTGGTGCGCTGAGAAATAACTACGGGGATTTGAGACTTCATGTCTGGCCTATTGATAAATCCCATGAAGGGAAGTGGGGTAGTCGAGGGATTGTTGAGCAGAGAAGGGGCACACTCCCTGGGGTGGGACATGCATGTGGGGAATGTGAGATTGTAGGCTAGTTGCAACGGTTGGGCACCTTGGATGAAGAAAATTCTATTGCTTATCAGACCTTATATTGGATTAATATTCCCTTTTCCCTGGCATAGTTTATCCCTAGCTCGAGGGTGACCAACTACTGAGAGTTAGGAGTAGTGCAGTCTAAGGCTAGGAGGAACATGGAAGGTCTACATGCAGTTGACGTTTATTTTCCCAATATAAGTGTCATTCATGTGCTTATTTCCATTACAATGTATGTGTGAAATTATGAGTTTCTATCATGGAATTTGTATGAATTATGTATTGTTAAATTCTACATATGAATTGTTACTATGCATGCATGCTGTTACTATTTCTTGCTTAACTCTATTCATGTGCAAAGCAGTTCTATTGAATTAAATGGTAACATAGTTTGTAACTCTGTGTGGCATATCCCAACATGGTGGTTGGGTATGTTACAAATTGGTATCATAGCGGATTGTTTTGGTGGACTTGTGGTAATGGGGACATTACAAATTGGTACCAGAGCCCAACTTGCAACATTGAGTCTGCATGGGCCATTTAATAGAGCGCTGAAGTGAATTATTGAGTTTGCAAGTGAATTATCTGACATAATGTCAAGAATATTTTGTTTGCAAAGTGTTTGACAAAAATGTTATGGTGTTTCCGTGGTGGAAACGGGAGAAGCCGGGTGAAATTGGGCCAAAGCCCCAATTTTTGTTGTTAAATTCCTAAGGAATTTGGGAAAATTGGTTTGAAGGATGAGTTTTTATGGACTTTAATCTCTGTCTGACAAAATTTAGAACTGTAATTGGTTGAATTTGAAGTCAATATAAGGCTATGGCCAACTGAATGAACTTGGATAGATTTAATGGTTTCCAAGCAACCATGGTAAAATGGAATGAAATTGGCCAAAAGCCCCAATTTCTTGCAGCTAATAATGACAAATTCAAAGTGAAAGAGTCGAATTTGAAAAGAAATGAACAAACATTTATGTACCTGGCTTGAATTGGTTGTATTAAGCTTAGTCACAGAGCTCTAATGATGGCCCAAGAAGGAATTCCATTTTTTTGGCAAATTTGAGTATTTTTGGAACTTTGGAAAATATGCAAAATTGGAAAAAATTTGGTATTTTTCTGTACAGTCACGTCAACATGACATGGGGAAGGGCCATGTGTCATTTTATGTGGCAGCATGTGACGTGTATTTCCATGTTGGCAAGTACACAGAGTCAAGGAGATGAAAATAATCTAAGTGTTGGATTTATGCTTTCGTGAGTTCGTGAGTTCGAAGAAGTGGAAAAATGCTTAAGTGTTGAGACTTTTTGGACGGACTAGTGTTGGGACTTATCGTGAGTTCGTGAGTCTACGTGTCCGAAGAAGTGGAAAATGGTTAAGTGTTGGGACTTATCATGATTCCTTGAGTCCGCAAGTTCAAAGAAGTGGAAAAATGGTTAAGTGTTGATACTTTTTGGACAAGAAAGTGTTGGGACTTATCATGAGTTCGCGAGTCTGAAGAGGTGGAAAAATGGTTAAGTGTTGGGACTTATCATGAGTTCGTGAGTCCACGAGTCCGAAGAAGTGGAAAAATGGTCAAGAGTTGAGACTTTTTAGACGAACTAGTGTTGGGACTTATCATGAGTTTGTGAGTCTGAAGAAGTGGAAAAGTGGTTTAGTATGAGAACTCTTTAGACAGACTTATGAAAGGGAGAGTTATGTTTCCATGAGTCCACGAATCCGCGAGTTCGCATAGATGAAAATAATATAAGTATTGAGACTTTTTAGGCAGATCCATGAAATAAATAATTTTGATACATTATTGGAACAAAATCATATGAAATTTTATGTAATTGTAAATTATTAAGTCTAATAAATTTTATTTGTTGCACATTTGCAGAATTAACAACATTTATATCAGAACATGATCACCACAAAATTCAGAATCATGGAAGATGCACAGGGAGCTTACAACCATGAAGATGAGATTAGAGGGTTGTATGTCGATATAGGAAATGAAGGTACAAATTCAAATGGACATGGAGAAGGCAAGGAGGAAAACAATAACTTGGTAGAGACCATAAAAAGTTTGAAAAATGATGTCCAAAGTTATAGGGTTGATAATGAGAAGCTTATGAAAGCCAAGGAGAAACATGAAGACTTCAACATCATGTTAATGCAAAGCTTGGACAAAATAAAGAAGAAGATGGATAAGGAGACTAAGACAAGCAGATCAAGGAGTCACATGTCTCACAATGAGAGGGGAAGAATAAGAAGTGTTGGAAAACATCACCATCATTGTCCAAGGCATTCAACTAAAAGAGCACACAAAAGCTCCAATCTATTGACGCCCAAAATCTCAACATAAAATTCCTTCCCACAAATGGGTTGCAATGCATTATTACTTATATATATTTTAAATAATACTAGATAGGTGGGACCCCTTTAGAAAAATAATGATAGAAAACACTCCTCTTATTGTGCTCATGATTACCTTACAAGAAAGATTCCACAGTTTGAGAATAGAGAGAGAGATCCCAACCTCTTTCTATGTGCAATTAATGGATGCTCGGTGTGTTAGCAATTTGATTTTAAAATGGAGAAAATGTTTATTTTATTAAACATATTAGTTTACTCTCGCTGCACCTAGATTTTGATATATTGCTCCAAATATAAGCCACATGCAACTTATGGTATACTTGTTATATATATGGACGATGATTATTATGTGGAATGATAATACTCCACTAGCAAGGAATGCGGGCATGCTATTTTGGTGTTAAGTGTTAAATGGGCCTATTATTGCTATGGAATTCATGTGGGAGGCTGATTCGACTTTGAGTTTGGAAATTGTATGTTATGTTTTATGGCTATTGGATATATGATGGTCAATATTATATATTTGGAACAAGGTTTTTGGAAGTTGGGTGCACTCCATATTTGGTTGTGGTTGATGGCATTTAATGAAAAGGATCAGAAACGATGTGCATTTATTTCATGTCATTCTTACCCTACCTCGAATCCACCATCTTCACTATTCTCCTTGCATTCATTTTTGCTGCTTTGGTTAGTAGCACCTCAACTGTGCTCGACCTTTGGCGAAAAAATAGTTGTGCTCTTTAGCTTTCTGGCATTCTTATTACATGTATGTTGGATCTTATCTCTCCATTCATGGATTGTTAGCTCTGCTCCAGATGAAATCGATTTGACTGATCTTACAGTTTGCATGCATAATGTGTTTGTTTTCTAAAGTTTACAATGGATTTGTCGTCGATATTCTGGCCGTGTAACTCACATTTTGATTTAGGTTTCTTCTTGTTGGCATTTCAATGTTTCAAAATGAAAGTATTTGTTGGGTATGTGTTATATTATTTGCATGAGTTGTAGTGTCTACATTTCACTGGGTGCATAGGGGGGTTTGGGGGTAGCGCCCCAAGAATTGTTTTTGCCTCGAGAAACGTGTCACATTTTTGCCTCGATTTTCGTGTCCATTGTTGGGTGGTTTTTCGGCACATGATTTTTTTCTGATGGTTTTCTATTTTCGGTTAAGGAATTAGGGTTGTTGACTAATCTAGGTCATTGGGTTAGGGTTTTGGATGTCGCTAGCTCCTATATGTATATTGTATTGTAAACAATGTATCACTATGAATGAATATAAAATATGTTGGTTTTCCTGGTGTGGGTTTCCAGGGGAAAAATATCTGTGTAATGTTTGTAGTTTACATTGTATCTTTTCTATTCTTTTACTGAAAATCTGTTTGCAGTAAATATTGTACAAGGTTAAAATCTACAGTATTGTTCGACATTTTATTCTGTTTGAAGTATATGGTTGTATGCACATGGAGAAAATGTGGTATTACTATAATATGGATGTTGGAAAATGTCTATGGGTGAATGTGTTCGATTTCGCTTATTTCGTATGACTAATTTTGAGGGTTTCCCTTGTAAAAGAAAAATAACAGTCAAGTCTTGTGACTATTGTGTAGTACTCTCATGCTGGAGGATATGCAGTCTTATTATTACCACAACTTGTGATGTTATGGGTGGCCTGTGTGTTGTATCCTCTTGTCATTTTGATGAGAAGGAGTCGGTTTTTCTTTTCCTACAACCCATGTTTCAAACCTTACGCCCATATGCCTGCTCTAGGCCTCGTTTCCCCTTCCAATATACATGCAAGCGAATAAAGGAAAATCCAGATTCGAAATTTGGTTTAATTGTTTTGACCCAACAATGGGAAAGATTGATATCACCCACAAAATCATGGCTCATTTGTTATTTATCTATGTGGGGATTTGGTCAATTTTGAGTTTAGTAGGAATTCTATGGAAACAATTCCCACCAGGTTCACATGGGGTTTCGAACCTAGTTTGTTTTACAACTGTTATTTGAGGTTGTGATGTAAATGTTATATAACGAAAGGATGATAGATTTATGTTTCTCTTCCTCTCTTGATGTTTCGAGGCATTATGTTATGATTATGACTGAGTCGAATTATTTTGTAAACGGTCTCCTACAGAACGTTAAGCTATTTTGAAAGAAATATCTATGGTTTTAAAAGGAGAAATGAAATTTGCAGGTTTGATAATCCTTTAAATTTCCTTTGAGTTTTATATTGCGTAGCTTAAAATTATTGTTGCCATGTAATGGATTCTATGTGTTGAAGTTTAAAAGAGTGTTATGGCACAAACATAAATTGGTGGGATTTTTGGAAATAAATGGGCATGGTAAACAATGGATATTAAAATGATTTTATGGATGATGGCAATGCTGATTTTAAAGTCAATGAATGTTATTTCTTGTAACATAACATTAATCACTATCATTCCCGTTCATTGTCTCATTTTTCACTCATTATATTCCCACCACTTTCCCAAATACATTTAATTTATCCCCCGTTATGTCATTATGAATTTCATTCAAAAGGATTGGATGATGACTTGTGTTGGAAATTTTGATATGGAGACATTGTTTTTATAATGAAAAGGCCCTTGCATTTTGCTTGAACAATATTCATTTGTTGGTTCCCGTCCATACTACCATTTTTAATTCATTACAAATCCCCTCATCTTCCCAATAACCCTATCACTCCCTGTTCAAATTGAAATTGATTATTGAATTCAAATGTGGTGATTTGTATCAATGGATGGAATGCATATGCTTCCGTTGTGAATGATAGAGCCAACATTTTGATTTTATTTAGGTAGAGTATTAGTGAATGGTTTGTTAAAAGTTTTCATATTCTGATTGGAATATTTCTTCACGATGAGTTTCTTTATCAAGGGAAATAATGACAGAGGTGCAAACATAGGTAGAGGAAATAATTGGCAAAGAGGCCATGATTTTAAATACATTTTGATGCTGATCCACAAGAACGAAATCATATTTTCCAAGTTGGGTTTTTTAATCTAGTTGGCCAAGGAATTTTGCAACCAATACCTAAGAGGTGTCCTTTCCAGCCCCATCAAAATTTCTCTGGTATTCGTGTCGCCCCTCATGTGTCAATGCAACCATAAATACCTTCCAATGATGGATGGAAAGATATTGTCCATCAACTTGCTGCACATCATCATGGTTGGCCAACAATATTGTTTCCATTTCCCCCTCCTCCACCACCATTCAACCCAAATTCCCAAGCTGGTTGTGTTTCCTCGCTAGTACAATCCTCTCATGCAAGCAAGAGATTAAAAAATACCATCCCCGAGCCATAATTAGATAAAGGAAAAGGGGTGGCTAATCCCTCCAAGTCTTCCAAAGACTCCTCTAAATCAATGCCCTTTCATCTCCACTTCAACGATAATTTCTCCCATGTCATCATTGAAATCAACCCACAAGGTTCCAATTAGTTGAAGGTTATTGCACATGACAAATCAAAAAATGGATAAAGAGAAGAAAGCAGTGAAACGAGGCAAAATGATTCTCACAACAAATATGGTTTTTAATGTTATTTTCTTTTGAGGAAATTTTATTGGTATTATGACATAATGTTTTGGACATCAAAGTAACATTTAGATAGAATGTTTTGGACATTTGGCTATAGTCATGTTTTATTTTGATACTAAAATATTTGACTATTGATGTGAGGATGGGAGTTACAAGGCAAATATTTGAGTTAATTTTTGGGGTATTATATTTCATATTTTGGTGATCATTAAAGAAATGAAAATTGGAGTGACAAGGGGTCCCACCTATTTAGTTATTATTTAAATATACCCTTATTTATGTATTATTATTTATTTGTCTCAACTAATTAGTTAAGCTAATTAAGATCAAGAAAATAAAGGTAGTTGAACTACCATAACTTACTGGGAAATAATAAAAGCTCAATCAAAAGAAGAGACAAAGGGGGAGAGAACATAAGGGGAACTTCTGATATAATGTATGCTCTTTACTTGTGAGGTAATTCTTTTATTCATTCATTCCGAGTTTACTAGAAAGATAAACCATCTTGATGACATCATGGTCTTATTGAAGGAAACATGATTCAAAACTGAATCATATCTTTCAGTAGCTTGTTTCTAAAGGTGTATAATCTATCTTAAGCAGTCTGTGTGTTCTTGTTTGTTTATGGATTAGATTTCATGACTAATAAAAAATATTTTGCAGAGGCAAGTGCCAACATTTTTATGACAAGTTGATTGAGATATTTAGCTTTGGTTTTCTTTTGTTGTAAGAGTATTTTTGTATGGTGCCCATCAGAGACTTCTAAATCTGAATTTGGTCCCCACCCTCGCAGGGGTTTGTAAAGAGAATTTTGCTTTGTATCTCAGAATGAAGTTAATATAAAAATCTTATTTTTGATTTTAGTCTCACATGTGTATCTTAATGATATTTTTCAGATTTTGCTTTTATCCTTGTCTCTTATCCATGTACACACTTATGTATATTTTTTCCTTATTTCTTTTGCACAATTGCATATTATATATAAAATCAGACTTGATCCCTCGTACATATTATCTGTGGATTAAGTGATTGTTTTGAATTTAAGGATATAAACTCCGTGTAACATTCCCAACTATCTTTCCTTAGCCTAGCAAGATCTGAAAATGTTTGAGTAAGGTTTTTCGTACCTTTTCCTCAACATCTATTTTGCGACCATACTGGGGAGATCTTTCCATGTCTCTTTGGTTGATTGTATCACAATTGTATTATATTTTCTT
>ML820106.1:13870-53261 GCA_009831015.1 Picea engelmannii | reverse complement strand
AATACAACATAATGTACTCTAACCAATACATTTTGTCTTACTTAATTTGAATATGTTATGAATAAGTTATGACATTTTTACCCGAAACACCTGTTTTAGACTAGTTTTAGGACTAGCCACAAACCCTATTTTCCACGGAGTGTATAACTCCAAAAATACAATGGCCCAAAAGATGAAATTCTTAACACAACTACTTGGATATGTTTTCTCAATGACCTCTCAATTTCACGGTCTGAATCATTCTAGATTTTTTTTTGTTGCGAAATGGTGAGATGACCTGTAAATAACACACCTTAGAAAGAATCATCAAAATAATTTATCCTCCCTTGAATTTCGGCCCTCTTTACTTCACCTTCCCTCTGAAATTCAACTTATATATCCTTTGGTTACCTCAGTCACTTGTATATATTCAATATGTTCAAGTGTGATTAAAATGAGAGAGCCTTTCCTCTTATTTATAATTTCATGTAGCTTCCTCAATGGGTTACCTTTTAACCATCTTAGGCCACTTTCCTTATTTTAGGGTTAACCAACTTCTAACCACTTGTCCAATTAGTAATTTATCAATTAAATTTATTATTTAAATAATTTATTTTGTATCCACTTTTACTTATAGTACACTCATCACTTCACTTTACCTCAAGGGGTTAACTTCTAACCATCTTAAACTACTTTGACCTTTTGGGGATTCTAGATGACTCATGAGGGTTCTCCAACTTCACATGGCCATAACTCTCTAACCCTGAAGAGTTATGTGACGTTCCAAATACCATTAGAGATGGAATTAAATTTACTATCCATCTATAATAGTATTACCTTCAAATATATCAAAAATCATACCATTATACATCAAACAAACTTGGGTCCATTACTCAAACCTGGGTTCTCCAACTTCACACAACCATAACTCTCTAACCGTGAGGAGTTATGAGATGTTATACATACCACTGGAAATGGAATGACATGTAATACCCATATAGAATAGTCTTACCTTCAAATATATTAAAACACATACTATTATACATTAAACAAACTTGGGTCCATTACCCAAACCTTTGTGCTACCACAATTCGCTACCAGACTTTCTCCAAGGGTTGACATCAACCACTAAGGGTTGAAATCAATATAAAATATCACTCTCCAATGGTTGAAATAAGTGACAACCAAAAATCCATACCAACTATCCATTAACCTAATCCAATTGTCTGACAATCTCCCCCTTTGGCATTGATGACAACACCAACATTGATGGAAACACTTAGTCATGATAACATTCATGCTTATACTCCTCATCAATGTTTCTATCTCTCCCCTTTTGACATCAATGTAAAAGGGTATCTCCCTTTGGGCCTTCTCCCCTTGACATAATTCTACTTGGGATGCTCCCCCTGTCTACATGCCTCTGTTCTCTCTCTCCAAGCATTTCTATCATGCATCTGATAAATATCTCCCGCTTTGTTATCAATGGCAAAGGTATCTTTCCATCCATGGCTGCTCCCCCTAACTGAACTGTCCTTGGGGATACTCCTCCCGACTGAGCTCTTCCTGAAACTGATCTCCCAACCTAAACTTTCCTCTTTATGGTGCTTCCTCATGTAAATCTAAGACATATAAGATAAGCATTCAAAAGCATTCATTTTGGAGTATAAATTACTTCGAGTCTTTGATGAAGATAATCAAAGGCTTCCCGTGGAAGCGGTTTTGTAAATATGTCTGCCACTTGTTATTTTGTGCCCACATATTCAACTCTGATGTTCTTTTCTGCAACCTATTCTCTTAGAAAGTGATACTTTATTGGAATGTGATTTGTTTTGGAGTGCATCACCAGGTTCTTTGAGATACTGATGGTGCTTATATTATCACAATAGATTGGAATGGGATAATCATACTCAACCTGTATATTTGTCAGAGTTTGTTTCATCCATATAACTTGTGTACAACATGTTGTTACTGCGATATACTCTTCCTCGACTGTAAATAAGGATACTGATGATTGTTTCTTGCTTAAACATGATACTAAACACTCACCCAAGTAGAATGTTGCTCCACTGGTGCTTTGTCGGTCATCAATGCAACATGTCCAATCTGCATCTGTGTAGGAAATAAGTGATATATACTTTCCTTTTGGATACCATAATCCAAACTCTTTTGTTCCTTTGAGATATTTGAAAATCCTTTTCACTGCTAATACATGTGATTCCTTTGGTGCTGCTTGAAATCGTGCCACTTGTCCACTTGCCTCCATTACATCTGGTTTGGATGTTGTCACATATAGTAAGATACCAATCATTGACCTGTATTGCCTCTGTTTTGTAGATTTTGAATCATCATCTTTGCTCAACTTGCAACTGGTTTTCATAGGAGTGGTAACTAGTTTGAAATCTTCCACTCCGAACCTCTTTAGCATTTCTCCGATATACTTAGTTTGAGAAATAAAAATTCCTTGGTTTCTTTGACATATATGAAGACCCCGAAAGAAGGATAGTTCTCCAAGTAATTACATTTCAAATTCATTCTGCATATCCTTTGCAAATTTCTGGCTTAACCTGTCATTAGTACTTCCAAAAACAATATTATCAACATAAATTTCAATTAATAAAATACTACCTTGATTTACCTTGATGTAGAGGTTGTTGTTTGTGCTTCATTTCCATTGTTCGTAGGGAGTTTTTTCATTTTTGTTTCTGAGCATCACTCTATTTTGAATGTGAATTTTTGTATGCACTACATGTGTCCAAAAAATATCTGTCAATTTGGAATCCATTAACATTGTTCGAGTCATTTCCCATGTAATTGTCATCCATTATGATAATGTTCCTTTGTCTCTGAACCACTCTCTGAACCAATATATTAATCCATGCTCTCATCCACTCTCATATATCTGTCCAAACCTGCTAAGTATTTTTACGAATCCATCTCTGTCCATATTGTCCAAGACTCTACTTGCGCAACTGTCCAAAATGCTGACCCATTTATCACTATACTATCATGAAGTCTTGATTAATCTATCAAAATATACTTCTGCTAACTGACTGCTCTGGATATGTCTTCTCAAACTCTGCAAGATTCTCAAAGGATGGTTCTTTGGTCTGTCACAACTATCACATAGGATCCCCTTGTGTAATATTCATATTACCTAGGAGTCTCTAAGCTGGTTGGCTCAGAACAATTCCTGCTCTGACGTGTATTCATCATCATATTCATTGATACATTCATCATCATCTTCACTGGTATATTCATCATCTCTCTGAGCTCTGACTTCTTTCTTTTTGTTTGTGGATTCATCTTTCACTACAATGCCTGAAAGTACAATCTCTTGAACCTGTTCCTTATTTACCCGTCCTTCTTTTCTTCCAGTTATTTTCCAAACCTTTCTGTATCTGACATCTTTCTTTTTCTTTGTAGAATTTTCTTCATCTCATTTTATTGCCAATATTGAGATCTCTGGGACCTGTTCTTTTTTCACCTGTTCTTTGTGTTTTCTTATCCACACTTTCTTACATCTGATATCAATGTTCTCTTTCATGGAAGTATCAATCACACTTCTACAATCACTAGCTATGTGTCCATAGTTATGACATTTGTAACATTCAATTTTATGTGGGCCACATAGACATTTATTGCTTGAACATTTGTTTTATAATCCCTGCAATCTGTATCCTTATGTCCAAAGTTAGTATGATAAAAATAATGACCATAAAATAAATTTGCGTACCTGGGAGTGAATGATGTTTTTTGTGGCCTAGTCCTTTTGAATTTTTGCCTTGACTGATCATGATAATGATTGAAACTTCTTTGTGGCTTGAACATGGATGGTCTTCTTGAAGATGTATCTTCAATAGTTTTTTTAGAGTCTGGTTGACCATGAATCCTTCCTTTGAGTACTTCTGCATAACTCTTTCTATTTTTTTCATTCTTCTTTTCTAGCAACCTAGAGTGCTTCTCTTCATTCTCTATAACCAATGTGGATGTTTTTGTCTCTTCAACGTTCTTGTTGAGATTGACGATTTTACTTCTCAATGTGACAACTTCTTCTTCAAGCTTCTCAACCTCTTCTTCTTTATTCATTATCTGAGACTTCATGAATTCTTATGTTCTTTTCTCTTCTTCAAGCTGGATTTTTAATGTGATTATTTCTTCTTCAAGTCCTTTCTTTTCTTGACCAAACTCTTCCTCAAGCTGGTTAGATCGTTAGTTCTTTCCTTAAGATGATCTGTCAGTATCTTCTCTCTCATTTATGCTTCTTCCTTCCGTGCTTCTATGTTGGCTTCTAAATACTGCTTTTAATATTCAAGATTTTCTTCGATCTTTCTGGCTTCTTCCAGCTGAGTTCTTAAGTTCTCGATGACTTGTTGGGATTCTTAAAAAATGTGAACACTTTCCTTTTGTCTCATCAATTATTTCTTGAGTGACTTGTTTTCTTCTCTTAGTTCATCTAAAGCACTAATCAATTCTATGGTGATTATGTACTCTTCATCTTTTGAATCTATTTGACATGGAGAACATAATTCTTCTTGATTTGTATCTACATCTTCTTTGGCATTTTCTGAATCTGCGATGGGTGAAGAATATATGTCATGTAACTTATCCCAAAGTTCTTTGGCTGATGAAAATTTACCAACCTTTTCTCTTATCGGATTGGGTAACCCTTCCCAAATGAAATCCATTGCTATTTTGTTATTCTTCTTCAACTCCTTCTTGACTGCAGTCTTTGCCCTTTTTGAACTATCATATCCTGTAACAACTGATAGCCAATTATAATGTCCCTGTGCTTGTAAAAATACTTTCGTCCTTATGCTCCACATCTCATACTTAAAACCATTATGACCATTAAACATTGGTACTCCATTCTCAGAATAATCCATGATCTCCTTCCAGTGGTTAAACTGTTTCTTGAAGGAACCTGCTTTGATTCCAATTGTTGGATTACTGAGAGGGGGGGGTGAATCAGTAATAGAGAATTCTAATCCTTTTTAACCATATAATTCAAGTGTTATATCAATGTAGAATTATCATCCAATATTTGTAGAGTAAATAAACAATGAAAAATCATACACATACACAATACACCAGTGTTTTTACATGGAAACCCAAAGCGGGAGAAAACCACATAATACTTTTTCTTATATGTCTTGAATAATTCCATTCATTTGAAGCACCAAATTCCTTTGTTTTCCAGCTGCAACTGGAAGGAGGCTCCAACCCCCTAGTTTCTCAAGATACAACCAGAGGGAAGCTCCAAATCCCCAATTATCTAGCTACAACCAGAAGGAGGATACAACCCCCTATGTTCTCCAACTACAACCGGAAGGTGGCTACAACCAATTTTCCTTGCCCCATCCAACCGCCGTAACATATAAGTAGAATTATGGAACCACTGTCACACTATCACTGTGAGATACATTGCTGTAAACCTGTACCAATAAACTTGCACCAAATAACCTGTACCAATAACCTAAACCATGCATCAACCATGCATCAACCTGTACCTCGAATTGTAATCATCTTTTACCATAAAAACATGCATCAACCATGCACCAACCTATACCAAACAAACTGTAATCAACCTGTACCATAAACAAGTGCATCAACCATCCACCGACCTATACCTCAACATGTAATCATGAATAAGTGCATCAACTATGCACCAAACTTGTACGAATAACCTATCACAACAACCTGTCCAAACAACCTATCACAACAACCTGTCTCATCAATATTATCAACCAAATCGGATCTACTCACCAAGATCAATCACTAAGACAACTCTCAAAGATGTGCATCAACCAAGCATAACACAACAACTCACAATCATCGCCAAGATCAATATGTGCTTCTAATAATATACCAATACAAGTATGCTACATTGTCCATAAACCATGTGTAAACAATACTACTAAAAAGTGCCTCCAACAATGTACCAAGTATGTACCAATAATTTATCAACTACTCATCAATATGTACCAACATCATCAACTATACACCTCATGTATGTGCGAACTCATCAACTACTTGTCTCAACCATGTACCCAACATGTACCTCAACCAAAAGCCCTCATAAATTTTATCATCCAAATATGATTTGTAACTCTGTAATAGACATGGTGTATATGATCACATACCTGCAAAGCTTCCTTAACTTTAGCAACAAGAGACTAAAATTTTCATCAAACTTTACTTTAGTCTCACATGACTATTTTTGGATTAGTCAACAACGCTAACTTGAAATAATCATAACTACGTACCTGTAATGAATAAAGATCTAAAAATAGTACACAATGTTCTTTAGTTTGTTTTATGCAATTCCTCCATGTGTCACTACTTGTAACCTATCAGAAAAAGAGTTATAGCAAAAATGACATACCTTTTTGAATTTTGGCTTATTCTAGAGAGTGAACTTGTAGAGCATGCCCTGCACAAAATATTTGTTATATGGATCTGAAAATTTTACATAGAATACTACAGACTATACTCTAACCAACACATTTTTTCTTACTTAATTTGGATCTGTTATGAAGAATCTATGACGATTTTACTTGAAACACCTGTTTTATACTAGTTTCAGAAATAGCCACAAATCCTATTTTCCACGGAGTGTAACTCCAAAAATACAACGACCCACAAGTTGAAATTTGTACCAAAACTACTTGGATAGGTTTTCTCAATGGCCTCTCAATTTCACGATCTGAATCATTCTAGAAATTTTTTTATTGAGAAAATGGTGAGATGACTTGTAAATAACATACCTTAGAAAGCATCATCAAAAGAATTTATCCTCCTTTGAATTTCGACCTTCTTTAATTCACCTTCCCTCTGAAATTCGGCTTAGATATCCTTTGGTTACCTCAGTCACCTGTATATATTCAATATTCTCAAGTGTAATTAAAATGAGAGAGCCTTGCCTCTTATTTATACTTTCATGTAGCTTCCTCAAGGGGTTACTTTTAACCATCTTAACCCACTTTCCTTATTTTAGGGTTAACCAACTTCTAACCACTTGTCCAATTAATAATTTATCCATTAACTTTATTATTTAAGTAATTTATTTTGTATCCGCTTTTACTTATAGTACACTCATCACTTCACTTTACCTCAAGGGGTTACCTTCTAACCATCTTAAACCACTTTGACTACTTTGACCTTTTGGGGCTTCTAGATGACTCATGAGGGTTCTCCAACTTTACATGGCCATAGATATCTAACCGTGAGGAGTTATGTGACGTTACACATACCACCATAAATGACAAGACATGTGCTATCCATCTAGAATAGTATTACCTGCAAATATATCAAAACTCATACCATTATACATCAAACAAACTTGGGTCCATTACCCAAACCTAGGTTCTCCAACTTCACATGGCCATAACTCTCTAACTGTGAGGAATTATGTGATGTTCCACATACCACTGGATATGGAATGACATGTAATACCCATGTAATACCCAAATTTATTTTGTATCCACTTTTACTTATAGTACACTCATCACTTCACTTTACCTCAAGGGGTTACCTTCTAACCATCTTAAACTACTTTGACCTTTTGGGGATTCTAGATGACTCATGAGGGTTCTCCAACTTCACATGGCCATAAATCTCTAACCGTGAAGAGTTATGTGACGTTCCACATACCACCAGAGATGGAATGAAATTTAATATCCATCTAAAATAGTCTTACCTACAAATATATCAAAACTCATACCATTATACATCAAACAAACTTGGGTCCATTACTCAAACCTGGGTTCTCCAACTTCACACGGCCATAACTCTCTAACCGTGAGGAGTTATGAGATGTTACACATACCACTGGAAATGGAATGAAATGTAATACCCATCTAGAATAGTCTTACCTTCAAATATATTAAAACACATACTATTATACATCAGACAAACTTGGGTCCATTACCCAAACCTTTGTGCTATCAGAATTTGCTACCAGACTTTCTCCAAGGGTTGACATCAATCACTAAGGGTTGACATAAATCTACAATATCACTCTCCAATGGTTGACATCAATGAAAACCAACAATCCATACCAACTGTCCATCAACCTAAGTCAACTATCTGACAATTAATATAAAAATCAGATTTCTGATTTTATTCTCACATGTGTAGCTTAATGATATTTTTCAGATTTTGCTTTTATCCTTGTCTCTTATCCATGCACACACTTATGCATATTTTTTCTTTCTTTATTTTGCAAAATTTCATATTATATATAAAATCATCCTTGATCCCTCGTACATATTATCCATGGATTAAGTGTTTGTTTTGAAATTAATGATATAAACTCCGTGTAACATTCCCAACTATCTTTCCTTAGCCTAGCAAGATCTGAAAATGTTTGAGTAAGGTTTTTCGTACCTTTTCCTCAACATTTATTTTGCGACCATACCGGGGAGATCTTTCCATGTCTCTTTGGTTGATTGTATCACAATTGTATTATATTTTCTTGTTTTGTCCGATTACTCTTGGACCGATTTTTCCATGACAATACCCATTGTGAGACAACCTAATATTGGAAATGGCCTTGATGACCAAACCAACATTACCTTGAATTTATTCAATACTATCTTAGAAGCTGCTAGTACTCCTATTGAACTCAAATGCTCTTGGGAAGCAATTGAAAGGGACATAAATATTCATGAACGTTGGGAAGCCAGGCAAAGAAAACCCATAAATCAAAAATAATCTTTCCCATTTAATCTTTTATTTTATGTCATTTAATTCTTGTATTTCTCAAAGAAGAAGGGGATTGTGCCATGAAGTTACCCCTATTTCTGGAATAGGAATGAGAAAAATTATCTCATCAACACAACAAAGTGCTCTTAGGTGAACCTTATTTGATTCTTCCAGTTCATCTTCAACACCCATACCTATCACCTTCAATATGACGTCTTCGGGTAGTGGTAGTGGCACCCGATGTTCCTCCTCCTCACAACCCTCTGCTTCATCCGTGATTGGTAATATCTATAGTCATCAAGTCCCTATTCAATCCATTAACAATCCTGATAAGGTCATCAAGAAATATGGACTTTTTCAATTTGAGGAAGATGCTACAACCACCCCCTAGCATGTGTCTTCTCCCTTGAATCTCACACTAGCCAGCCAACAATTACTGAAATTCAAAGATTAATTACCTAAGTTCTTAGGAAATGGTATCGTTACCACAAATGAACACTTGCAATCATTTTCTAATGCTTTTCATAACATAGGGGCTAATGCTAACGACACTTGCATGCGCTTATTTTCCAATTCACTTGAAGGGAAAGTTGCAACATATTTTTTTGACCTCCCACCCAAAATCCTTTCAACTTGGGAAGAATTGGTTTATTGGTTCAAATCCACTTATGGACAACCCAAGATTCCAACTGATTAGTTAATGGAATACAACAATATTTCCTATAAGGATGGTGAAACCATTGAATATTTTAACCTTCGTTTCACCAAGCTGTATAATCAAATCCCCGAACTAATCCATCCTCAAAATAAAGATGCTTTCATGTGTTATTATAATGCTTGACCTTCTCCTCATCGTCATATAATTTAAGAAAAGGATATCAACAATCTCGGTTCCGCCCTTCAAGCTTTCCTAGAATGTGAAGAGCAACTTGAAAGAACGGGTCTTCCTAAGGGAGACTTGGTCAAACAAACATAAATGTATTTCATTCTATATCTCATGCAAGATATGAATAACATGATGATAGCCTACGAATGAAACACAATTTCTTCTTCCTCTTCCCCCAAAGCTTCTTCTTCTACCCTACCGCCTTTTATAAATACTAATGAAAAACTTTCCAGCCAAAGGCCATAATGACTCACACTTGGTGTAACTTATGTGAAGAAAATCATGATGAGAATACCTATGAATTTAAAAGAATTGTTAGAGATAAGATCTTAGGAAAAAGGCCCGATACCACAATCGTTGTTTTAGATTGGGATGAACCAAAGGATGTTATGGTAATCAATACCAAGAATAAAGATTACACTTCCAAGAGAAAATTTGATCTTCCCTGCACTTCTTTTGCCCCAAGTTCATCTTCTCAAAGTGCTGATACACAAACTATCAGAACTTCAAGTAATCAAGGAGTATCTTCTCCTCTTCCCTCTTCTAAGTACAATATCCTGAACCAATTGGAGAATATAAAAGTTGATGCTACCCTTTTGGACATGGTTTTCGTCCGAGAACAACATAAGCATCTTAAGGAATTTATGGAAGGTAAGATTTATACCATAGATAATCTATTTGAAGAGTCAAAGGAAGAAGACTCAATGTAAATAAGATAGGTGTAAATAATTTTATGAACCCTGTAAAAAAATCCCCTTTCTATATCTCGGTAAAAATCATGGATAAAATAGCTTAATGTTTCCTAATTGATGGTGGGTCTGGTCCAAATGTGATGTCTAAAATTATCATGGAAGAGCTTGGCTTATCTTATACCAACACAAATTATAGAAGCATGATCTCTTATAATAATTTGCAACAATCAACTATAGGTGAAATCAAGGATGTAAACTTATTTTTGTGTGCGCATCCCAAGATAAGGCATCCCGATATAAGGGAAACTCTCAATATCCAAGTAATTAATATGACAGTGAGTAACTACTTAATTATTTTGGGAAAGGATTGTAAATCCTTAACTGGTGGATACCTTTCACTCTATGGTTCACATTTGTTCATCCCTCGAAACAGAAAGAACATTCTAGTTCTTAGGGAAGGAAGAATTTAACCTTATATAGAGAGTGTTCCCAACCCAATGTAAATGATCTCGAAGGAGATTTGGGGGTGTAATATATCTTTGTTGATGAAGGTGACACTATACTTGAACTAATTGATTTTGATGATGGCATGTGGCACATGCATTTCGAAGGCTCATGTTCAAACGAAGGAAATGGAGCCAACATCATTCTATATTCTCCTATAGAAAAAATTCACAATTTCTCTTATAGGCTGAAATTTTCCCTTACAAACAATGTTGCTAATTTTGAGGCCTTGTTGTTGGGCATTGAAAATGCATATAACCTTGGTTGTGGCCACCTTACAGTATTTGGTGACTCTGAACTTGTTTTGAATCTTGTATAGAAGATTTATGTACCAAATAATAAGTTACTCAAACGTTATACCCAAGCTATTTGGATACTAATTTTAATTTTTTTATCATTTAAAATTGCTCATGTTAAAAGGGAACTTAATTTAATGGATGATAGATTAGTTGTTTTTGCAGCTTCTCCTACTCGGCAACTTTTGCCTCAAATACCTGATTGCACATTCCAATCTCTATACCGTCCTCACCTCCTCGACAATGTAGAATCATGGTAGGTTTTCTCGAGTGACAAAGGCATTTTTGTTGTCATACAAAATGAACCTTTTAAACCCAAGTAAATCATATCTGTTGAGGATGACACATTTACTAAAGGATTGACTCCTCTCAAGAGTTCATTTTCATTAAGTGATGTAGGCAACAAAGAAACACATAAGGAAGAGAAGTCAAAAAGGAAATTTGGTGATACCATTTCCTTGAATATTGGGACATCAAAATATCCAAAGATCATTAAATTAGGCGCCCAATGTTCTGATGAAGAGAAAGCAAAATTCATGGAATTACTCCGTGAGTTTCGAGTTGGTCATACGAGGATCTTCATGGTTTTGATCCTATTGACATACAACATGCCATTCCTATCAAGGAAGATGAAAAACTAGTTAGGCAAAGGCAAAGACCTATTAATCCCACGCTTGAAGCCACCATCAGGAAATAATTGGAAAAAATGTTGAGAGCTCATATAATTTTTCCAGTTAAGTATTCCAAGTGGGTTTGAAATATGGTCCCTGTTTAGAAAACTACTAGTCAGATAAGATTATGTGTCGATTTTCGCGCATTAAATAGGGAAAGTGTAAAAAACCATTTTCTGCTTCCTAATATGGAGATGATTTTAAAACAAGTTGCAAGATCTCAAATGATGTCCTTACTTGACAATTGTTTTTGGATATAATCAAATCAAGGTAAAAATGAGTGATAGATATAAAACCTTATTTACCACACACTAGGCCACATTTTCTTATGAACATATGCCGTTCGAATTATCTAACAGAGGTTCCACCTTTCAAAGAGCTATGCGGATATATTTTGATGATCTAATCAGTAAGATTATCCAATTTTATCTTGATGATTTGAATGTTTATTCTAATAACCAGTTGGATCATTTCAAGTATCTTAGAAAAGTTCTCATGCACTGCAGAAAATTTGGCGTTTCTTTAAATCATTCCAAATCTATTTTTGGTGTCACGAAAGGTAGGATTCTCGGTCAAATTGTTTCTAATTCAGGGATAAGTATATATCCCAAGAGGATTACTACCATTCTAAACCTCCTTGCCCCCACCTCCAAGAAAGAAGTTCAAGCTTTCATGGGTATTATTAATTTTGTTTGTAGATTTGTTCTTGATTTTGCTGTCATGGTTAAACCAATCCATAATATTTTGAAGAAAGATCATTCTTTTTCTTGGATAGATGATGTCAAGAATTATTTCCTTAGGATTAAGAAGGAAATCAGTTCCGCATTGGTTTTAGCGAAACCGAATTTTGAGAAATATTTTATCATATATACCAATGCCACCAAGGAAGCAATTTCTGCTATCCTCTTACAATGTAATGACCCAAACAATGAAAAAACTGTAGCTTACATGAGTCCAAGTCTATCAGATGATGATATCAAATAATATTATATTGAGAAACATTCTTTTTCTCTTGTCAAATCTATAGAAAAATTTCTCCATTTTATTTTGGGAAAACATACGCAGGTAAAAGTCCTTTTTCCTGCTGTCAAGTTTCTACTTTCACAAACTTACCTTTAAGGAAAACTAGCACATTGGCTTGCCAAAATCCAGGAGCATTATTTGACAATTATGACTTCGAAGATAATCAAGGGATGATACTCAACCCTTCACTTAGCTCAACATCCTGAACCGAGTGAAGAACTTAATGACCAAGATAACCCTCTTTCAACGCTATTTTATATTGAAAATCAAAATCTCTTTATATTTGAGCATCCTTGGTATACAAATCTGGTGTATTATTTGCATTATCAAAAGTGCCTAGACGAGTTGGATCCTCATCAGAGAAGGAGACTCTGCCTTGAAGCTTCTAAGTATATCATTTTAGGATATTCCTTGTTTAGGAGATCTACGGATGGTTTGCTGCTCCGATGTGTAAATGATGAGGAAGAAAAAAAATTAATACACGAGATCCATGGATCATTAGCATTTGTCATTCATATTGGTGGCCATTTTTATGCTTAAGCTACTTCTTTTAATATCTATTACTGGCCTTTGACCGTTCATGATTCCTATAAATTTTCAAGGTCCCGTGATAAATGCCAAAAAATCGTTGGTAAAGAAGGTATTTGTTCCATGCCTTTACAACCTATCCTTTCAGATTTCCCTTTTTCTAAGTGGGGTCTATATTTTATTGGTCCAATCAATCCTTCATCCTCTACAAGGCATATCTTTATTTTGACATCCACTGATTACTTTACTAAGTGGACTGAGGCTGTCTCTCTTAGACATGCACGAGATGAACAAGTAATTTCTTTTCTAGAGTCCAATCTCTTTTCTAGATTTGGCCTTCCATTAGAAATCATTACGGACAATGGTCCAACCTTCATTTCTGCAAAATTGACCCAATTTCTGGCTAAATTAGGTGTTAAGCATTTCACTTCATCTGCTTATTACCCTTAGGGAAATGGACATGAGAAATATACTGATATAAATATGGTCAGGATTGTAAAGAGAATCATATAAGACAAACCTCGCTAGTGGCACACACTTCTAACTTATGCTCTTTGGGTAGACCATACAACCACCAAAGAAAGTACAAGATTTAATCCCTCTCAACTCGTATATGGACAAGAGGCTATTCTGACTATTCAACTAGAGATTTCTTCCTTACAATTGATGTTACAGACTAAAGAATTAAATTTTTCTAATGTTTCCCAACAAACAAATACATTGTTAGCCCTAGAAGAACACAAGAATTTTTCCTTGAAAAATATGAAAAGGAGGCAACAAACTGTGAAGAAGTATTTTAACAAATGAGCAAAGGATGCTGAATTTAAGATTGATGAAAAAGTATTACTATGGGATTCAGTCCATGTTGAGAGAGGGAGACATCCTAAATTCCAAAAGTTATGGCTAGGTCCTTTCAAAATCGCTTTTATCCTCGACACAAATTCATATCTTCTTAAAGACATGGATGAAAAACTATTTTCTTATAGTACCAATGATTCCCACTTGAAACATTATGTGGAACCAACCTGATCATTGACTCTATTTTGTGTAAATATGACTGCTGTATACATTTTTTCTTACGTTTTTCTTGTCACTTTGGCTTATTGCGTTTTATTTTCTGTTGTTTGTTTTGCATGGTCATCATAAATAAAGTCTGGATCAATTTTTCCATAAAGATGTCATTATATAAGTATTTTTGATTAATGAGAATAAGGTATACATAACTATTATGATATCCTCCTTTTGAGACATTGATGGAATAACTTTTTGCGTTCAATATTGTTGTAGCATAGTTGGCTTTGTTTTTTTTCCTTGTTTCTGCTATCCCTTTCTTTCCTCCATTATGAGATCCAAGAGCACATCAGAAGCTTTCTCCTTGAAATTTCAAAGTTTTATCAATTATGAACCTTATTGATTGTTATGCATATATGACCAATTCCTCTTATACATCTCACTTTCCATAAGTTATTCCCCAAAGTCCCATATCATCATTTCCCTTAAACCATCATTTTCCCCTTGTTGCACAACATTTTTTTTGAACAATCTTAATCACCTACTTCTACTGGTCCACGGAACCAAGCTTTCTAAGTTCTAAATCCGTTGAAAACAAATTTCTAGATGGAGTCGCCAGTTTTTTGATGCCCAAAAGCGCAACATAAAATTCCTTCCTGCAAATGGGTTGCAATGCATTATTACTTACATATATTTTAAATAATACTATATAGGTGTGACCCCTTTAGAAAAATAATGACAGGAAACACTCCTCTTATTGTGCTCATGATTACCTTACGAGAAACAAGAAAGATTCCACAGTTTGAGAATATAAGAGGGAGATCCTAACCTGTTTCTATGTGCAATTAATGGATGATGGGCGTGTTAGCAATTTGATTTTAAAATGGAGAAGATGTTTATTTGATTAAACATATTAGTTTACTCTTGCTACACCTAGATTTTGATATATTGCTCCAAATATAAGCCACATGCAACTTATGGTATACTTGTTATATATATGGATAATGATTATTATGTGGAATGATAATACTCCACTAGCAAGGAATGTGGACATTTTATTTTGGTTTTAAGTGTTAAATGGGCCTATTATTGCTATGAAATTCATGTGGGAGGCTGATTCAACTTTGAGTTTGGAAATGGTATGTTATGTTTTATGGCTATTGGATATATGATGGTCGATATTATATATTTGGAACAAGGTTTTTGGAAGTTGGTTGCGCTCCATATTTGGCTGTGGTTGATGGAATTTAATGAAAAGGATGGGAAGTGACGTGCATTTATTGCATTTCGTCCGTACCCTACCTCAAATCCACCACCTTCACTATTCTCCTTACATTTGTTTTTCCTGCTCTGGTTAATAGCGCCTAAATTGTGCTCAACCTTTGGAAAAAAAATAGTTGTGCTCTTTATCTTTCTGACATTATTCTTACAAGTATGTTGGCTCTTATCTCTCCATTCATGGATTGTTATCTTTGCTCCACATGAAATCGATTTATTGGCTCGTAGAGTTTACATGCAAAATGTGTTTGTTTTCTAAATTTTACAATGGATTTGTTGTGGGCATTCTGGCCGTGTAACTCACATTTCGATTTGGGTTTCTTCCTATTGGAATTTAAATGTTTCAAACTGGAAGTATTGTTCAAAATTTTATTCTGTTTGAAGAATATGGTTGTATGCACATGGAGAAAATGTGGTATTACTATAATATGGATGTTGGAAAATGTCTATGGGTGAATGTGTTCAGTTTCTCTTATTTCGTATGACTAATTTTGAGGGTTTCCTCTGTAAAATAAAAATAAAAGCTGGGTCTTGTGACTATTGCATAGTACCCTCACCCTGGAGGATATGCAGTCTTAGATTACCATGAATTGTGATTTTATGGGTGGCCTGTGTGTTTTATCCTACTATCATTTTGATGGGAAGGAGTCAATTTTTCTTTTCCTGCAACCCACTTTTCAAACCTTACGCCCATATGCTTTCTCCAGGCCTCGTTTCCTCTTCCAATATACAAGAAAGTGAATAAAGGAAAACCCAGATTCAAAATTTGGTTTAATTTTTTTGACCCAACAATGGGAAAGATTGATATCACCCACAAAATCGTGGCTCATATTTTATTTATCTATGAGGGGATTTGGCCAATTTAGAGTTTAGTATGAATTCTATGGAAACAATGCCCACCAGGTTCGCATGGGGTTTAAAACCTGATTTATTTTTCAAATTTTATTTGAGGTTGTGAAGTAAATGTTATATAAAAAAAGGACGATAGGTTTATGTTTCTCTTTCTCTCACGATGGTTTGAGGCATTCTGTTATGATTATGACTGAGTCAAATTGTTTTGTACACAATCTCATACATAATGTTATGCTAGTTTTAAAGAAATATCTATGGTTTTAAAAGGAGAAATGAAATTTGTAGGTTTGATAATCCTGTAAGTTTCCTTTGAGTTTTACAGTACGTAGTTTAAAAATATTGTTTCCATGTTATGGATTCCGTGTGTTGAAGTTTAAAAGAGTGTTATGGCACAAACAAAATTGAGTGGGAGTTTTGGAAATAAACGGGCATGGTAAACAATGGATATTCAAATGATTTTGTGGATAATGGCAATGCTGATTTTAAAGTCAATGAATGTTATTTCTTACAACAAAACAAAAACCGATATCATTCTTGTTCATTATCTTATCTTTCACTCATTATATTCCCACCACCTTCCCAGATACATTTAATTTATCCCCTGGTATGTTATTATGAATTTCATTCAAAAGGATTGGATGCTGACTTGTGTTGGAAATTTTTATACGGAGACATTGATTTTATAAAGAAAAGGCCCCTGTATTTTTCTTGAACAATATTCATTTGTTTGTTCTCATCCATACTACCATTTTTCATTCATTACAAATCCCCTCATCTTCCCAATATCCCTATCCCTCCCTATTCAAATTGCAATTGATTATTGAATTCAAATGTGGTGAGTTGTATCAATGGATGGATTGCATATGCTTATGTTGTGAATGATAGAGAAATCATATTGATTTTATTTAGGTAGAGTATTAGTGAATGGAATGTTAAAATTTTTCATATTCTGATTGTAATATTTCTTTAGGATGAGTTTCTTTAGTAGGGGAAACAATGGAAGAGATGCAAACAAACGTAGAGGAAATAATTGGCAAAGAGGCCATAGAAGGCCACGATTTTCAATACATTTTGATGCTAATCCGAAATAACTAAATCAACTTTTCCAAGTTTGGTTTTTTAATCTAGTTGCCAAGGAATTCTGGAACCAAGACCTGAGAGGCCTCCTTTCCAACCACATCAAAATTTCTCTGGTATTCGTCTCCCCCCTCATGTTTCTACACAACCAGAACCACCTGCCAATGATGGATGATAAGAGATTGTCTATTAGACTGCTGCACATCATCATGGTTTGCCTACATTATCGTTACCATTTCCCCCTCCTCCACCGCCATTCAACCCAAATTCCCAAGATAATCGTGTTTCCTCGTCGGTACAATCCTCTCATGCTAGAAAGAGATTAAAAAATGCCATCCTCAATCCATAATTAGATAAAGTAAAAGGGGTGGCTAATCCCTCCAAATATTCCAAAGACTCATCTGAATCAATTTCCTCTAATCTCCACCTCAAAGATAGTTTCTCCCATGTCATCAATGAAAGCCACCCATAAGTTTCCAATCAATTGAAGGTTGTTGCACATGACAAATCAGAAAAGGGATCAAGAGAAGGCAACAATGAAAAGAGGCAAAACACCTCTCACAACAAATATGGTTTTTAATGTTATTTTCTTTTGAGGACAAATTTTATTGTTTTGGACAACAAAGACACATTTAGACATAATGTTTTGGATGGCATGTATATGATTCTATTTTTGGCTACAATCATGTTTTATTTTGATACTAAAATATTTGAATATTTATATGAGGGTGGGAGTTACAAGGATAATATTTGAGTTAAAATTTGGGGTATTATATTTCATATTTTCAGTCCTCTCATGCAAGAAAGAGATTACAAACTGCCACCCTCGAGTCAGAATTAGATAAAGTAAAAGGGGCAGATAATCCCTCCAAATATCCCAAAGACTCATCTGAATTAGTTTTCTCTCATGATCTCCACCTCAAAGATAGTTTCTCCCATGTCATCAATGAAAGCCACCCACAAGGTTCCAATCAATTGAAGGTTGTTGCACATGACAAATCGGAAAATGGATCAAGAGAAGGCAATAGTGAAAAGAGGCAAAACACCTCTCACAACACATATGGTTTTTAATGTTACTTTCTTTTGAGGAAATTTTTTATTGTTTTGGACAACAAAGACTCATTTAGATAGAATGTTTTGGATAGCATGGATATGATTCTATTTTTGGCTACAATCATGTTTTATTTTGATACTAAAATATTTGACTATTTATATGAGGGTGGGAGTTACAAGGCAAATATTTGAGTTAATTTTTGGGGTATTATATTTCATATTTTGATGATAATTAAAGAAACGAAAATTGGAGTGACAAGAGGTCCCACCTATTTAATTATTATTTAAATAGACCCTTATTTATGTATTATTATTTATTTGTATCAACTAATTAGTTAAGATAATTAAGTTTAAGAAAATAAAGGTAATTTAACTACCATAACTTATTGGGAAAGAATAAAATCTCAATCAAAAGAAGAGACAAATGGAGAGAGAACAAAAGGGGAACTTCTGATATAAGGTATGCTCTATACTTGTGAGATAATTCTCTTCTTCATTCATTTTGAGTTTTCTAGAAAGCTAAACCATCTTGATGATAGCATGATCTTATTGAAGGCAACATGATTCAAAATTGAATCATATCTTTCAACAACTTGTTTCTAAAGGTGTATGATCTATCTTTGGAAGTCTGTGTGTTCTGGTTTGTCTATGAATTAGATTTCATGACTGATAAAGAATATTTTGTAGAGTCAAGTTACAACATTTTTATGGCAAGCTGATCTAGATCTTTAGCTTCAATTTTTTTTTTTTTTTAGAGTCTTTTTTTATGGTGCCCATCAGAGACTTCCAATTCTGAATTTGATCCCCACCCTTGTAGGGGTTTGCAAAGAGAATTCTACTTTGCATCCTATAGTGAAGTTAACATAAAAATCATATTTTTGATTTCAGTCTCACATGTGTATCTTAATGATATTTTTCATATTTTGATTTTATCCTTGTCTCTTATCCATGTACACACTTATGTATATATATATATATATATATATATTTTCTTTTTCACAGTTGTATATAATATATAAAATCAGCCTTTATCCCTCGTACATATTATGTGTGGATTAAGTGATTGTTTTGAATTTAGGGCTATAAACTCCGGGTAACATTCCCAACTATATTTCCTTAGCCTAGCAAGATATAAAAATGTTTGAGAAAGGTTCTTCGTACTTTTTAATCAACACATTCCATCCCCTATTAGGAAGCATAAAAAAATGTTTGTGGTGGATGAGATACAAGGGGAAATGAACAAAATCAAGCCTCCTACATTTGATGGTAAGAAAAATAAGTATGAGTATGTAGAGACATGACTGTTAGGCATGAGGAAGTATTTCCAGGTGCATAACTACTCTTCACAAGTAGAATGAATAATTTCCAGTTGCATAACTACTCTTCACAAGTAGAAGGAAGAATTTCCATTTATCAGCTGAAGGGAAAAGCATCAATGTGGTGGGATCAATTTGTGCAGGTACAACAAATTGATGAGAGTAAGGTCACTTGGAGGGAATTCAAGAGGTATTTCCTTAGCCTAGAAAGATCTAAAAATGTTTGATAAAGGTTCTTCATACTTTTTAATCAACACATTCCATCCCCTATTAGGAAGCATAAAAAAATGTTTGTGGTGGATGAGATACAAGGGGAAATGAAAAAAATCAAGCCTCCTACATTTGATGGTGAGAAAAAGAAGTATGAGTATGTAGAGACATGACTGTTAGGCATGAGGAAGTATTTCCAGGTGCATAACTACTCTTCACAAGTAGAATGAAGAATTTCCAGTTGCATAACTACTCTTCACAGGTAGAAGGAAGAATTTCCATTTATCAGCTGAAGGGAAAAGCATCAATGCGGTGGGATCAATTTGTGCAGGTACAACAAATTGATGAGAATAAGGTCACTTGGAGGGAATTCAAGAGGTATTTCCAAAAGAAATACTTGACTAAGTGATACTATGATAATAAAATGAAGGAGTTCTTTGAACTCAAGCTTGGGAGTATGACCATAGATGAATATGAAAGGAGGTTTTTAGAGTTGTTAAAGTATGTTTTTTTCATCAAGGTGTTATAACCCTAAATTACACTAGACATGTATACTTGGCATTAGGCCATCTTACTTACTATCTTTGCCAAGCCATCACTGAACAACTCTTCTAAAAAACCATTTTTTTTGAAGGTGTACGCGCCCCACACCACTACTGCATGCATACTCACGCTTGCTGCACCACTACAACCCGCATATACTCACAAAAAGCGTGAAAACTAAAAATTGCAAAGGGATACGAGTTTTCGGGCCGTTACCTAACTATTTGACCCCCCATAGCCAATCACCCCAACCGTTAATATCTTTTTGGCCTATAAAAGAAGGTGTTGGGGTACCATTAAAAAAAAAAGAACGAGAGCATAAAAACTCTACCCAATTCAATATTCCCCCTTTGCCCCAATATTTTGCAACCACTTTGTGAGTTTGAGCCAAAATTCCTTCTTCCTTCATTGCAAACCCTTTCCATTTCCCTAGAGAGAACTAAAGAGGAGAACAATACGTGGAAGCAGTTGGTGCATGGTGAAGAGGATCCTAGGACCGAGTTCGAGGAGCAGTTTTCAGTCCCATATTGTAAATGACTTTTCTGATATTAATATAAAGAAATAATTTTTCCGTCCCGCCAAATGATGTCTTAAATCTTTATGATTTGTTTACATTTTTTGTTATGATGTCTAACCCACTAATCCTTATATAGAGCACATGTTTGTAGTTTCTTGTTTGTCTTTTGGTGAATGTAGGTTGGCCTTGGGAGGAGATCTGCAGTCGAGAAACAACTAAGCACAAAGGGATTGACACCGAACATAGAGTTTAAGGTATGCCTACCAGATCCCTATACTTTGTCTTTTATGTATGATTATGGGGTAATGACAGGATAGTTGTTAAAAGTAGGAGACTTTAGATGGTTATATCTTCTTGCACTTTAGAACCCTGGTGTAGTCCGTAGAGGGGTTTTCCCGCTATAGCACAAGGAGGAGAAAGTTAAGATTTAGAGGTACCTGAGTGGGCTGCCATAGTTTATCAACGATAAGATACAGTATGAAGATCCGAAGACACTAGAGGAAACTATAAGGAGGGATAAATTCATTTATGATCAACATAGAGGAAGACCAAATTTCCAAAGGATGTGGGGAAACAAAAAGAAAAGTATGATGGACAAGAGGAAGAGGGGGATCAAGCCACCATTATTCATAAATAATTCTCAGGGACAACCAATCTCTAAAGAACCTAGAAAGACAGAGGCAATAGGGAAAAGACCACGACATACACCTACTCAACGTTGGGGTTGTGGAGGAGATCACGTGTTGAGATATTTCCCTCAAAAAGGTGGAAAAGTGAAGACTTCTTACAATGTACATCAAGCTGAAACAATGGAGGAAATGCCAATTTACTATTTTTAATAGTTTTAACTTTCAGGGCCATTTTGAGGGCATAAATGAAGGTTTTTCGGGGTAGAGATTCTCAATGATAGCCAAAGGCATGATTGATCCCCCAAAATGAATCTCTTCAACAATACCTTTACAATGGGCTATCATATGCCTAAAATGAATATCGTATGCAAAAGTTACGACCCCATGAAGTTAATGTACTGACTTACCCATATGGGGCCCACATGAATTTTGGCGCTTGATCTCCTAGGGTTAGGTTTTTGGATGTCTAGGTTTTTTTGGAGTTCTTGTTTATTGTAAAAAAGCCTTTAGAGCCTCATTTTAATCATCTTCTTGTGAATGATTGCAACCGTCACATCTCTTCTCAGAGATAAGCCACCACCATTCCAACAAGATTATTTCCACTGCATTTTACAGTTTCAGCTTATTCCCTTATTGAATAGAAAAACCAGTTTTACTGTATCTCTGTTACTTTGTGTTATGATCCTGTTAATAATCTATATTCATTTCATTCTGCTCATAAAATCCGGATCAGTGGTTTTAGAGCGGTATGCTCCTTGTCATCTTAATGCATGTCCCCAATGAGGTCGAAGTACAAAGAATTGGGTCTCGGGCTTGTTTCTCTTGAGGAAAAAATCTCTCGCATGCCCAAGCGACCTCTCATGGCAGGAGGAAAGAAACATGTTGGGACATGAGATCCTTTCAAACTGTTGATTGAGGAATCCCTCATGCAACAAAGGAATGATATGATGGATAGTTTCGCTCAAATCCTTCGCTGGCTACCAACAAACGACACATCTTCTTCGAGTGGAGGCACCACCCGCTTCAAGGTACAAATAAACTTCGATATTCCTATATTTGAAGGTCATATCGACACATATGCTGTAGACAAGTGGTTGAATCTATTAGAAGGGTATCTTTCTGTCCATAACTTTTCGAATAGAGAAAAGATTCTCATTTATGATCGAAGAAACCACAATATAGTCATTAGATTGTCGACGTTTCGGATCCAGATCAGGATCCATCTTCAGGACAAAGAGCCCGGGTTTAAGAGAAAGAGAAGAGCTGGTATAAATACTGGAAGTGAGAAAGTTTCTTAATGTCGGCTAGGTAGAATTGTTTGGTAAATTAAATTATTATAAGAAATTGCTAGCGTTTATTAAATTTTTGTTTATTTTAAGGTTATGATAGTTTATTAATAATTTTAGGGTTTCTTTTTTATAATTCATTATTTAATGTTCTAGGGTTTAGTTTATAGGTAAATTAAATTTTAATTTTAGGTTAATCTAATCAGAGGTTAAGGTGTGCTTGTTTTGGATTTAATATTAGGGTTTGTTATAAGGTAAAAAATGGGTTCTAATTAATTTAATGTTGTGTACTAAAGTCTTTATTAGGAATAATAGGTTCTAGGGTTAGGTTATAGGTAGCAAGTAATATAAAAATTAGGGTTTCTTAATTATAATTAATTATTTAATGTTCTAGGGTTTAGTAAATTAAATTTGTAATTTTATAATTTTAGGGTTGTGTGCTTGTTTTGGGTTTGATATTAGGGTTTCTTTTGTTATAAGGTAAATAATGGGTTCTAATTAGTTTTAATGTTGTGTACTAGAGTCTTTTAATGGGACTAAAAGTTTCTAGGGTAGGTAACAAGTAGTTTAAAAGATTAGGGTTTTCTTTACATGTTTATTTTATATTCTGAGTGTTTTTATTACTACAGGGTTGATTAATATTAAACAATTAAGGTTCTTAGGTTTTTTAGGGGTTATTAGGCTGTCTAAGAATTAAATGGGAGGTGTTTTTTAGGAATAATTTGTTAAAAAGAAGAGAAGAGAAAATTACCAAAGTTTATTGTTGTTTTTTGTGGAATAGGGGGAGCCAGTTTTCGTTCAGTTCTAGTCCACTGTCTCTGTTAAGGTTACTAGGGTGTTTACAGATTTCAATGGCTTCTATAATATGACGTTTGAAGAGGTGATTCTCTTTGGCGATGATTTTGGTGTCTTCTAGGCGAACATGGTGTTTAGTTTAGGTGGAGTGTTCAGCTAGGGCGGAGGTGCGAATGTGTTCGTTCTTGATGTCAACTCCATGTTCTTTTATCCTAACTTGGAAGGAGCGATCGGTTTCACCAATGTAGCATTTACCGCATGAGCACTCTATTTTGTAGATTCCTTTGCCATTGTGAGGGTTAAGGGTTTCACCATCAAACAAAGCATGAGATCTGTTAAATTAGGGTCTCTGCAGCCGACCTCTCCACACAACAGAAGAAAGTAGATAAGGTCATGGAAGAATACTTAGATATCTTCTCCTCACCTACCGGGGTACCTCTGCACTGCTAGGTCAAGCACCCCATTGATTTGACCCCCGACGCACCGCTGCCCAATTGGATAGTCTATCGCCACTCTCTATTAGAGAACGAGGATATCAAGCGACAGATCCAAGAACTTCTCCACAAGGGGCACATCCGTCCCATCTCATCACCTTGCGGGAGCCCAATCATGTTGGTACAAAAGAAATATGGAACCTAACGACTCTGAATAAAATCACAGTCAGAAACTAGTACATGATTCCCCGAATCAATGACCTCCTTGATCAACTCACGGGAACCAAATACTTCAGTAAGATTGATCTGAAGTTTGGATACCACCAGGTCTCGATAGAACAGACAAATGTATGGAAAACTGACTTCAAGTCAAAGGAAGGCCTTTTTGAATGGTTGATCATGCCCTTTGGTTTGAAAAATACTCCAACCACTTTCATGAGGATGATGGACGATATCCTGCGACCATTCACCAATACTTTTGTAGTGGTGTATCTGGATGAAATTATCATTTACATCAAGACTTGGGCTGAACACTTGCAACATATTTAGCAAGTTCTACACACCCTGTGGCAGCACAAGCTATATGCCAAATTGGAAAAATGCTCCTTCGGCATGGACAAGGTCCATTACTTGGGATACATAATTGATCATCATGGCGTACATTTGGATCCAGCCAAGATCCAATTCATCCATGACTGGCCAGCCCCAACCACACTCACTGAGCTTCAGAGCTTCTTGGGCCTTGCCAATTTTTACCGCAGGTTCATGTTGGGATTCTCCATATTGCATGGGCCCTCAGCCAAATAACCAGGGGTGGTGGTAAGGAGAAATTTGCGTGGGGCCGGTCCCAACAACAAGCCTTCAATGATTTGAAGCAGTGCTTGTGCTCAACCCCAATACTTTCACTACCAGACCTGTGGAAGCCCTTTGATATTGAGACATATGCTTAAAACTATGTAGTGGGTGCTGTTCTCACTCAACACGACCACCCCATGGCCTATCATAGTGAGACACTATCAGATGCTGTCTGCAAGTACCCTACTTACGACAAAGAAATGTACTCAATTGTGCAAGCCTACCACCAGTGGAGACATTACATTCTTGGGAAGGAGACAGTCATCCACACTGATCATAAGCCACTCCAGTTCATGTAGACACAAGGACAATTGCAGAATGATCACCATAAAAAATGGTCCACATACCTGGAACAATTCCATCTCAACATCAAGTATAAAACATGAAGCACCAATCACGTCGCTGATTTCCTCAGCAGACCACCAGTGGTGACACTCACCACGGTGCTAGACTCCTGTGACCATGATACCTATGGATGGCCCCAATTCTATGAGATAGACCCTGACTTCACCACCACCTACCAAATGTTGGGTGCAAACATGATTGTCGATAATTTCTATCTTCAAGATGAGTTGTTGTGTTCTTTGGGCCATATTTGTGTTCTATCAAGAGAGGGAGTGAAGTTGATATGGGAAGCCCACTATAGTGGGGTGGCATGACACTTTGGCATCGAAAAGACAATGGCAATGCTACATAAACATTTCTATTGGCTGAAACTTCGACAGGAGGTTAACAAGTATATCAAGTCCTGCACTGCCTGCGCTATTGCCAAACCGACCACTAAGAAACAGGGCATGCACACCCCTCTTCCTACTCCTGATAGGCCATGGGAATCCATATCAATGGACTACATGTCAGGCTTCCCATCCACCAAGTAGGGAAATGATTGTGTTTTTGTGGTTGTTGATCGCTTTTCTAAGATGATGATTCTGGTTTCTTTCAAGAAGAACATCACAACAGAGGCCACTGCTAAGCTCTTTTTTGAACAAGTGTGGGTACATTTTGGAATCCCACAAACCATTGTCTCAGATCGAGACAATTGATTTCTTAGCACATTTTGGTCGAGCTTCTGGTCACTACTGGACACCAATCTCACCAAATCCATGACCTTCCACCCCCATACAGATGTCCAAACTAAGGTCGTAAATCGAGTGATTATGCATATCCTTCACATGTATAATTCAAATCACCCTCGCACATGGGATGGGAGCCTTCCCTATGTCCAACATATCTACAATCGAGCCCTACATAGCTCAACCAACCACAACCCCTTACAGGTGGGGTTGGGATTCTAGCCATTGGGTCCCATAGATGTTGCACTTCCCCTTGCGGTCACCTTGACCAACTCATCTCCTGCTCCAACTAAGGCTAGAAAAGCCACCCGGTTCATTGAGCGGATCCAACACATCTGCCAACAGGTTCAGGATATCCTACAGAAGTCTAATGACAAGTACAAGTAGCGCTATGATCAACATCGGGTGCCACATAAGTTTCAGGTGGGCGACAAAGTTTGGTTGCACTTGCAGAAAGAATGCCTTTCAGAATCCCATCGAAAGATTATTCCACTCCATTATGGGATATACACCATCACCAAGTCCTTGGGGGATAATTATTTTGAGCTCAACATTCCTCCTTTCCTTGGCCTGCACCCAATTTTCAACGTGGATCTCCTTCTCCCTTTTTTCCCACCATTATTAGACACCTCAGACGTAACAGAGAAAATGAAACCAACAGAGCTCAACCCGAACTGCATACAACAGGAATCTGGCGATAATATTGTTGACACACATATCAAGGGAACTCGACAACAAAGGATCCATCTTTATCGAGTCGTCAAAGCAGGGCAACTCCTACACCAAGGCAAGTGGCTCACCCGGGGCCAAATTCAACAAAAATTTCATCATCTGATAGGGGAACTCAACGCAATGGAGACCATTTATTTCTAAGGAGGGATTATTTATCTAGGTGGATATTGGTGGCCACCCACCTCTTCCAACTGGATCAAAACAATTTTCTTACAATTTTGGCAATTTACTATTTTTAGCAGTTTTAACTTTCGGGGCCATTTTGAGGGCCTAAATGAAGGTTTTTTGGGATTGAGATTCTTAATGATATCCAAAGGCATTATTGATCCCCCAAAATGAATCTCCTTGATGATATCTTTCCAACGGGCTATCATATTCCTAAAATAGAGATCGTATGCAAAAGTTACGACCCCAGGAAGTTAATGTACTAACTTACCCAGACAGGGCCCACATGACTTTTGGCGCTTGATCTTTTAGGGTTAGGTTTTTGGATGTATAGGGTTTTTTGGAATTCCTATTTATTGTAAAAATGCCTTCATATCCTCATTGTAATCATCTTCTTGCGAATGAGCACAACCGTCACATCTCTTCTCAGAGATAAGCCGCCACCATTCCAACAAGCTTGTTTTCGCTGTATTTTACAATTTCAACTTATTTCCTTATTGAATAGAAAACCAGTTTTACTGTATCTTTGTTATTTTGTATTAAGAACCTATTAATAATATATATTTATTTCATTTTGATCATAAAATCTGGATCAATAACCCTTAGCTAAATTTCTTCCTTGCAACTGAAGAAGAGTTATAGAAAAGGGTGTCAAATATTTGCAACACATATGGAAGAGACACCTAAAGATAAGGTACCAAATATTGAAGATTATTCAGACTTAAAAGAGTTTGAAGATGTATTAAAGGAAATACTATGATTTCCACCCAAGAGAGATATTGACTTCTCCATCAATATGGTGTTGGGAACAACTCCAATATCTAAGACTCCTTAAAGAATGAGTACACGAGAGCTAAAGGAATTGAAAATGAAATTGGAATAAATTCTGAAGAAGGGATATATACACCCAAGCGTGTCACCTTGGGGTGCCCCAATATATTTTTGAATAAAAATGATGGAACTTTGAGGATGTGCATAGACTTCAGGCAGTTGAAAAAGGTAATTTTGAAGAACAAGTATCCTTTTCCTAGGATAGATGACCTTTTTGATCTGCTAAAAGATGCAAAAATATTCTCCAAGATTGATCTCAGGTCAAAATATCATCAGGTAAGAATTAAAGAAGAAGACATCATCAAAACTGCCTCCAAAGCAAGGTACGACCATTACGATTTCACAGTGGTACCATTTGGTTTGTCAAATGCACTAGCTGTCTTCATATGTTTAATGAATGGTATTTTCAGGGAATAATTAGATAAGTTTGTCATTGTCTTCTTGGATGAGATTCTTATATATTATAAGTATAAAGAAGAGCATGATAAACAATTGAGAATGGTATTGCAAATATTGAGGTAGCATCAGTTGTAATCCAAATTGAGCAAGTGCTCATTCTATCGGAAGAAAATCCATTATCTGGGCCATATCATTTCAGAAGAAAGGATATCAGTGGATCCAGAAAATATAAGGGCCATTGAAGGATGGAAACCACCAAGGAATGTCTCATAGGTGAGGTCATTCATGGGCCTTGCTGGATACTATAGGAGATTTATTGAAGGATTCTCAAAGATTGCACACCCAATCACTTCATTGAAAAATAAAGGTGTGAAGTTTGAATGGACAATGGATTGTGAAAGGAGTTTTCAACACTTGAAGCATTTATTAACAAGTGTTCCAATACTAAATATTGTTGATCAAAATGAAGACTTCATTATATGCACTGATGCATGTAAATAAGGACTGGGTGGAGTTCTTAGTTAGAATGAGTTTGTGGTCTGCTATGAATCAAGGAAGTTAAAGGAGCATGAAAGACACTTTGCTACTCACGATTTGGAATTGATAGATATAGTGAATGCGTTGAATATTTGGAGGCACTACCTCATGGGAAAAAGATTTGAGTTGAGGACAAACCATAGTGGCCTGAAATATTTATTTGGACAACCAACTCTAAATTCCAGACAAAGCAGGTGGTTAGAATTCCTCAACAAATACGACTTTGATATAAATCATACAAAGGGAAAAGAGAACAAGGTGGCTAATGCACTCAATAGGAGGGTGCATGAGATGCACACCACAACCATTAGGATGTACCAATCAGATTTCAAAAATAGAATTCTAGAGGGTGCAAAATCAGATTTGTAGTACATGGAAATAAGGAAAAAATTACAACGATGTAATTTATAGCAGAAAGTTGAAGATTATAATCTGGAAAATGATGACATTCTCATGTATAGGGGAAGAATTTATGTGCCAAATTTTGAGGAATTGAAAAAACAAGTTTTAAAATAAATGCATAATGTGTCTTATGCAGGACATATAGGTTACTAGAAAACTATTGCAGCTATGAAGAGCCAATATTACTGGCCGATAATGAAGAAAGAGGTTGCTGACTTTATTGCCAAGTGTTTGGAATGTCAAAAAGTCAAGGTTGAGTATAAACACCAATCTGGTCTACTACAACCATTACCCATTCCCGAGTGGAAGTGGGAAGTAGTAACAATGGATTTCATCACCAAGATGCCTAGAAAAACCAAGCAACATGATTCCATCATGGTGGTGGTGGACAAGATTAATAAAGTTGCCCACTTTATTCCAGTAAAGCTTACTCACAAGGAAATCAACATTACTGATATTTATTTGAGGGAAATTGATCAACTGCATGGTATACCCAAGACCATTGTGACTAACAGAGACCCAAAATTTACCTTAAATTTTTGGAAGGGATTATTCAAAGGGTTTGGGACCAATCTGAAATTTAGCACATCCTGTCATCTAGAATCAGACGGGAAAACAAAGAGAGTAAATCAAGTGATTGAAGATATGTTAAGGATGTATGTGATGGATAAACCATCCAAATGAGAGGATTACTTGCATTTGGTGGAATTTGCTTACAAAAATGGGTATCAATCATCCTGAAAGATTAACCCATTTGTAGCCCTCTATGGTAGAAAGTGAAACACATCGATAAGCTGGGAAAACCCAACAAGAAAAGCAGTGGTTGGGCTAGAATTACTCAGAGAAATGGAAGAGAAAATGATGAAAATAAAATATAATTTAAAGGTTTCCCAGGACAGGAAGAAAATCTATGCTGATAAGGGCATAAATCACACATAATTTAAAGGGGGTGACCATGTGTTCCTAAAAGTAAAGGCTAGGAGAAGTTCCCTAAAATTGGGAAATTGTTCAAAGATGACAACTTGTTACTGTGGTCCATTTGAAATCCTAGAAAGGATTGGGCCTGTGGAAAACATTCTTGCTTTACTTGCATCAATGTGTATTTATAATTTTTTCCATGTATCATTGATTAAAAGGTATGTACCTGATGCTAATCATGTCATTGATTGGAATGCAATTCAGGTGGAGCAGGAATACGACTTTCAAGTGCATCCGATGTGCATATTGGATTGGAAGATCAAACAAATCTAGAATCAAGTCATAGGGTTAGTAAAGGTCTAATGGACCTGGTACAGTCTTGAGGATGCAACTTGAGAACATGAAGACACTATGAGGACATAATACCCACATCTTTTTGAAAAATATTAAAGTTTTGATTGTATGTGTATATATACTGCACCGAGGACAATGCATAAATAAAGGGGAGGGGAATGTAATACCTCTAGGTCGATCTCCAGTTGTACATAAAAATGTAAATGTTTTATAGGCTGGTGAGCTAGGTTATTATGGGCTAGAAGGATTATGTGATTATTAGGCCAGAGAGACTAGATGATAAAGGCCAATGAGCCTATTTGTGTAATATGTAAACACTCATATTATTAATGAAAACACACCACTACTGCAGAATGAACAAATAAAAGAGTATGGGGGTATAAACTCCACTAGAAAGGGAAAGGGGGGGCTAAGATTCTAGGAAGGGGCTAATCTAGGGGGCTTAATCCCAATGGAATATTTTATTAGTATTCCATAAAGCTAAATATGGATATGAATATATCCTAAGTCTCGAAAGGAGGGACAAGGGAGTCCCTTATTGTGCCAAGTATCTTAAAATACACATGTATATATATACTTGTGGATATAGTGCAAAGGGGAAATTACAGATTATCCTGACTATTCCTTCATGGGGGAAGCTGTGAATCACTGTATTGAGGAACATGTACTTGTACTGTTAGTGTGAGAGTTGAATTGAAGAAGTAGTTATCGGGAGATATTACATAAGAAGTAGGTTATCATGCCCGTGAGTAGTTCTCCAGGTGATAAAATACTTGAAGTTGTTCCTTGGTGCGTTGGGAAATAGATACGAGACTTTGAGACTTCATGTTTGTTGTTGTTGAAGATTTGGAAGGGAAGTGGGGAAGTCAAGGGAGTATTGAGAAGAGAAGGGGCACACTTCTTGGGGTGGGACATGCATTTGGGGAATGAGAGACTATAGGATAGTTGGGCTCCTTGGATGGAGCAAATTCTACTTCTTATTAAACTTTAGATTGGCTTAGTATTCCCTTTTCCCGGGTATAGTTTAGCCCCAACTTGGGGGTGAACCACTGCTGAGAGTTAGGAGCAGTGCGTTCTAAGGCTAGGAGGAATGTGGAAGGTCTGTATGCCGTTGATGTTTATTTTCCTGAGATAAGTGTTATTCATGTGCTTATTTCCATTACTGTGTATGTGTGCAATTATGATTTTCTGTCATGGAATTTCTATTGTTAAATTATACATATGAATTGTTACTGTGCATGCATGATTTTGCTATTTTCCTCTTAAATATGTTCATGTGCAGAGAAATTCTATTGAATTAAATGGAACAAAATTCATAACTCTGTGTGGCATAGCCCATCATGGTGGCTGGGTATATTACAAATTGGTATCAACATTTTTTTTTGTGTGTGGAGATATCAGTAATGGGGACATTACAGAAAAGGTAAATGGGCCAAGAATCCAGGACAAAGAGGTGGTGAGGATGTCACCAAGGATCAGAAGACCATCATATGCCATTATTGTGGCAAAGAGGGCCATATGGAGAAGCATTGTAGAAAGAGGTTGGTTAACTAGAAAACCAACCAAGGAGGGTCTCAACAATAGGCTCATGTCACAGAGCATACATAGGAGTCGTCGACCTTCTTATGAACACAAAAAAATAATATCTACCTAGGTCATTTTATTGGTTCATTTTCTTCTGGGAGTGAAATTTACTATGTAATTTTCACAGTTGATGGCTTCCACCCAATACTTTAGACTTAATCCCTTAGATTGGATCATACAATTAGTCATTTCTTTTAATGTACGGTTCTTTCTCTTAGCAAAACCATTTTGTTGTGGTGTATATGGAACAATGTGTTTCATTTGGATGCCCTGTGTAGTGTAGTAACTTGTAAAATTATTGTTCACATATTCACCTCCATTATCTGTTCTTAACCTTTGAATTTGATGTCCAGATTGGTTTTCTACAATGGCCTTGTAGGCCAAAAACTTGTCAAAAAATTCACTCTTAAGTTTTAAGAAGTAAACCCAAGTACATCAAGAAAATTCATCAATGAAAGTTAAGAAATAGTTTCACCCAAAAAAAGAAGGAGAAGAAAGTAAACCACACAAGTTACTGTGAACAAGCTGCAAAGGGCCCGAGGCATGCCAAGATGCACATTTGTCAAAACTGTCCCTATGATTTTTTCCAAGAACACAACTGACACAAACACCATCTCTGCATGGAACAAGAGGAAGACCAGTCATCATCTATTGATTACACAGTTGCTGCAATGAGCGATAGTTTATATGACCAAAGCGCTCATGCCAAAGTTTGCTCAAGTCATCGCTATGAAAAACAAAAAATGATGGAAAAGATGATGACCCAAAGTTTTTAAACTTGTACAACCTAGTAATATAATCAACAATTCTAGTTGCAAGAACATGCTTGGGATCTTTAAGATCCTTGATTACAACTTGGTGAGGTGAAAACTCTACTGTTTTACCTTCACCTGAATGACTGATTTGATATACTGATAGAATATTACAAGAAATACTTGGAACACATAATACATCATTGAAATGACCATTATCTACTTGAATTGTTCCAGATCCTACAACACTAAGAGATCTATAATCACCAACAAATATTTTCTTGGTGTTACATTCATTTAGAGCATAAAACATGTCTTTATCCTTAGCCATATGATAAGATGCTCCAGAATCAATAAGCCACTCATATGAAGAAGAAGTAGAAGTTGCATTGAAGGATAAACCAGAAGTAGAAAGTGCATGTCCATAAGAAGAAGAAGAATAAGTAGAATCAATACTTGTGTTGTGATTCTTCATCGCTGCTTCTAAATCTACCATATTCTTAAAATATTTGGACTCATCATGACCATCTTTATCACAAAAGTTTCAATGCCTATCAATCTTCTTATTTTTATATTTTTCTCCTTTGTCACCATTAGGAGATGAAGCTATCCGAGTGGGTTTTGGACCCTTATGTGTCTTGTTGTTTTAGTGAGGACATTGCTTCTTGGGATTCTTGGGTTTATCTTTCTGCTGGGTGACTAAGGCTTTGTTGGAGGTACCTGCAGTGATGATCACTCCAAGTTGTACAATCTTAGCTTTCTCTCTAATCAAAGCATGACAAAAGGACTCAAGAGTGGGTTTTTGATAAGCTTTCCCTAGATCCTTTCTCATGGCATAAAAGGTAGATACAAACACATAATATGCACTACCTATCTTAGAAATAATACTATAGATGCAATGATCTTCCTCCATCTTTATCTCACAGTCTTCACATAAAATTACGAGTGTTTTAAACTTAGATATATAGTCTTCAATGCAAGAAAAATCATTTAGACTTAAATTTAGTATTTGATTTTCTAACTGATGTGCTAGAATAATATTGTGTTTACCAAACACATATTCAATCTTTTCCCAAGCTTCATCAGGGTCATCAATTTATTTAAGGTGGAAACTTAAATCAGAAGAGATGGACATTCCGATTAGTCCACGTTCTTCATCATTCCTATCATTCCATTTGAATTTCTTATCAACATCAGTGGTTTCTTTTCCCTTTCCCAAGGTAATCCAGTACAAGCCTTTACTTCTTAATAAATCCTCCATATGGGATTTCCATTGGAAGTAGTTGGTGCTGGTAAGAAAAATATTACTCGAAGAAGCCATATTAAATATGTAGATAATATGGATTTAAAAATTGAAACTGATGACCTGGATGGAAATATCTCGAAAAATTAGGAGTTTAAAAAAAAATGACATTGAAAACAAACTTCAGATGTGAAATTTATGTCCATTTTAAAAAACGCATAAACGATAACCAAAAGACCTCGTGGTGGTGTAAGTTGTTTTATGAAGTGACCCACTTTTATAAAAAGAAGTGGATATCACTTTTACAATGAAGTTACTTTATAAAATAAATCTACATGTAAAATAAATAACTCTAAAATAAAATATTAAAGCTACTTATAGTGATTCATTTTTATACTTGAAGTGAAATACAATTTACAATAGAGCATGAAGCTTTTCAAAAAAAGTAACAAAAAGAGAGACTTGAACTCAAGAACTCTTACTTAATAAGGAAAATTTTAACCAAGTGGTCTAGAAAAACATATTATATTGTTTAGCAGGAGGATTGGGGTTGTTTGCTGTTGTTGTTGATGGCCTTGAAGAGCATGCTCATAAAAAACTCTTTTCACACAATAAAATTTTTCGCTTATCGATGACAACAAGGGTTAAATCTCGGTTAGATTACCCATAAAATGCACCTTTTCCTATCTGTTTCTGATTTTCCAATATAGCACAGGGTGTGGGGAAAATAAAATACACATATATAAAAGAGTAGCAACGTGAAAACAAAAAATACAAAACTGAAATAAGACCATGCAAAAATTTAAAAAGGGTGTATTCAGGCTTTATACCTCTGAATCTGACTGAAATGGATATATCTTGGGAAAACATAAACCTTTTTGAGTGAAACAAAAAGAGTTCCTGACTAAAACGAGCACTCCAGAAGCAATGGAACAGTCCTCCTAGCACATAAATGTACAAAAATGGTAGAAAATAGAGATGAGGAAACTCAGCTTCACGATCTCGATCAACAACATGAGTTGACCTTCAAACAAGCTCTGATACCATGTTTGACACCACATGTATTCCAACAGAGGAAAAAAAACTTCAATAACCACTCACACAATTAGATCAAAGATCAAGACATCTTTTTTTTGACATGGTAAAACCCCTACAGGGAGACATCCACAACCCCAGCCAATGCGACCACTTGGATTAGTTTATTAATGCAAAAAAAGAAGATTATTGAGATATTTTACAAAAGATTTTCTCACAATCGTTCATCAACAAATGACTCTCCATTCTCTTTATATAGAGATCATGGACCAATCATGTGTTAAACCATGGATCAATGGCTGTTAAGATTGAGGAGAATATGAACCGTCAGATCACTCTATGTCAGGAACATATCATGACTATTAGATTTTCTAACTACAAATTCATATTAAGGCATAGTAAAGAAACAAACCCAGAAACACACTTTTACATAATGACTCATTAGACCAAGTAGATATTAACTAACTCCTAAGTGTCTAAATATCTTAACATCAACCCCATACAAAATTATCATAGAAAAATCATGCCTTTATAAGTTAGAAATGAGGCATAAAGAAGACTATCCTATACTAGAAAAGTTTAGTATAAATGGAGGGGAAAATTATTTCATAGGTTAGTAAAGAAGTAATAGAAAGAAGAAAAGGAACATGGAAATTACAATGTAGAAAATCGTTGGAAGACTAGAATATTGCAAAAAGAGACTACCCTAGAAAAAAAGAGAGATAAAAAGACACCTTCATAATTGTTATAGAATGGGGAAGTGGAAGAGGAAGGTCCAAAAAAACAACAATATTATATATAGAATTTCAACACTAGATGTGAAATAAAGATCCAATAATGATATATTTAACATGTCATTGAAGTATAAACAAACTCTAGCTTAGATAAGAACATGCTTGCACACATAGAGATGCGAGATGGTGAGATGGTAGGTACCTAAAAATGTGGCAACACAAGATGTGCTAGAAATGAAAATCATATAAATCAAGACAATGCAACATTTCCTCCTCATTGATTGTGGTAGATATAACCATGTTATGTGAGGAACAATACTGGAGGAAATCAATTAGATAGAATTATTTTGGAGCAACCAACTAGATATTATTGGGAGATGGGCCACTAGGATCATGAAACAATGGAACAAGTTCATGTGAGTACCAAAATCCCCCTAAGGGGGCCAAAAATGATAGTACACCTACAAAGGGGAGTGATACCTAAGGTTTCACCCCAACATATATGTATTTTCTATTATGCTTTTGTTTTTGTTTGGACTATATTCCCCTTAACATATATCTGGATGTTTACTTTCCAAAATTTTAGCGATGATACAATTATATAATCTTTGTCCCATAGACTAATTGGTATTATTCACTCTAATAAAATTATATTCTCTCTCTTTCTCTCTCTCTCTCTCTCGCTCTCTCTCTCCACACACACACACACACACACACACACACACACACACACACATTCTTTCTTCTTATTTAGGATACTAGCACAAAGACTACTAGTGTGAGCAATTCTACACACATTGATGATGAGAAGGACAAGTATGAAGAGGTTGAGCAAGAGGACGGGTAAGAGGAGTTGTCATTTAACATATGGTTATGATAGTTCTAGTAATGGTGTTGGCTCACATTTCCTCCTCTTCCTAACCACTCTAATGGTCATTATTATATTACTAATTTTTAATTCCAAAATGTATTGCCGAGATACACAAACTTTGTCAAATTACAAATAACTCTATATGCTCAATTTTGACATCTTGTAATAGAATAACTACTACAACTTCAAAATATCCTTCCTTTCCTCTATCTCTTTAAATCCATATATATATGTGATATTGTGTCATATATGCTTGTAAATACTTTTTTTTTATTAAGCACATCTTGGTGCAATGATTATTTTTTTAATGATGGTGAAAATTGTTATTTCTTGAAATTTATGTTTTGCATTCTCCTTATTAGTGTGTAATACTAAATTCTTTAAAGTTAGGGGGGAAGGGGGGGAGCTTGTTTACAACCTGAAAGACAATGTGACTTAACTTATGCTTGAGGACTGGAAGAGACCTCTAATAATTAGGCATAAGCACTCACTTTATGTCAAGGGATTAATATGATGCAAGCAAGGCAAATCAAGACTCAAACCATCATTAGTGATTCAATGCTTATCATATGAAAAATGAAGAACACTAATATCATGCCATCATCCCCTATTGATGGAATTATAGACTAAATTCAAAGGCTAGCTAGGTAATTTGACATGGTAGAATTTTATCACATCCCCCCCAAGTAGAATTCATAAGCGGATACGATGGAAAATAAAGGAACAATGATGACTCAAGGTATGCTAAGTAAAAGTGGGAGGGATCCAATTAACATTCATCTCCCATGAATATGATAATTAGAAACTTATGGATACTTCACCACTTAGTAGCATAAGGATAAGTGGCATTTGAATTTAATGCAAGAACCTTGGAATAATAAAACCCGCTACCCCCACATACACAATCATTACACTCCCATGCTAGAGTGGAGGAAAAAAATAGTGGCATTGGGAATATATTGGAGTTTTGGTGGTGGGATAATTCGTGCCTTGGAACCTCTGTTGAAAATTCTTAGTGGGGATCTATGTGGAAATTCCCTTTAGGGGACTTTTTGGAGTGAGTTATAATGTACACATACTGTGGATAATTCTAGTGGTGGTTCATGGTGGGGAATTGAGTGGTGTTTTCTTGTTGGTAGCGATGACATCATTGGGGGCTTGAGTTCTTTCTTTAGCTGTGCAAGTGGAGGTGTGATTTATAGTGAGAAATGAATCATCGCTTGGAATTTTCTAGTGGGTATGGAAATGAACAAAAAAATGTGTTGATGTGACCCTTACGACTTGGCATAATTCATAGGAGTTGGGAGGATGATTCTATAATAGAATGAATACCTATAGATTGCAATTTAACTTCTCAATGAAACATGCATACTCAATGTAGAGCTCTGAAGGTCAAACTAAAAATTTGGAGTTAAAAATTGTAACGCTAAATACTTAGATAGATAGGTTGACCTATGAACACCAGATGTTTACAATGAATTCCTAAATATAATGTACCCAATACCAACAAAAACAAAATTTTATCTGATACCGAACTGTAATATACCCTAGACTCCAAGATGAGTCTTGTTACTACCATTTTTTTTTATCTTTGATACCAATATGTAATATGAGGAAATATACATAGCATGAAATACAAGATCATGCTACCATCAATAATTCTTAAAATATGGATGCAACTGATTTAAATAGGCACATCAACAATTAAATTACACATAAAATAAATTAGGCACAACATTTAGCATAACATTCACAGAATAAACAACACAATGATCAAATCACTTATCTTTATAATACAATATCACCAACTAGATGCATACAAAGGATGTTCCTCCCAACCATAGGCTCTGCTGCTCCATTTATCTCAATAACAGGCCACCCTTGTGTTTGGGATATGAATCCACAAGGAGGTCTGGATCTAATGGCTGAACACTGTCCTCACACAACATAATACCTAGATTATAAATCCAACAACAATTCCAATCCACTGACTCTTTTTCCACTTAGCCCACACACCCTAAGGAATGGGATCCCCTTCTTTGCCATGCAATGCTTTAGGATATCCCACTTCCCTCCATGACTGTAATGCAGATGGTTTGCCATAAAATTTCTTAGTTGGGGACACTAGGAATTATCAACTGTTACTTGGAGTCTTCACAATAGCCTTTTCAAGGATCTTGAACAATGTCCTGTTGAGCACTCAACACACCCTAAAATGTCTACGCCAAATTTCACCTTTTTGGGTACCACTTCATCTTTTGGTATTGTCTAATTTCATGAATAATGATGTAATGAGTAGAGCAATTAATTCTGTTGTCAAGTTATCTGGTGCAATGTTTTGCTGTTCTTTCCTTTAATGATGAAGATGAATCGTTGTGTTATTATGTGATGAATGATTATGGTAGATGAATTATTTTTCTTGCCACTATCTTATTGCATATGTGTTTTATTTCTGGTAATTATTATCTTAGACAGTAATTGGATGCTCACATGGTTAATGTATTAGTACTAGGCCTTTGGTATAATTTGTCGTCTGCATGCTTGAGAAATGGGTTATCCCAAGATTAGCCTCTTCCCTAGTATCTTAAAACTTAATCCTGTTTGTTACCAAGTTGGTTTA
>ML820106.1:0-13770 GCA_009831015.1 Picea engelmannii | reverse complement strand
TAGCCTTAGTTGGAGCAGGAGATGAGTTGGTCAAGGTGACCGCAAGGGGAAGTGCAACATCTATGGGACCCAATGGCTAGAATCCCAACCCCACCTGTAAGGGGTTGTGGTTGGTTGAGCTATGTAGGGCTCGATTGTAGATATGTTGGACATAGGGAAGGCTCCCATCCCATGTGCGAGGGTGATTTGAATTATACATGTGAAGGATATGCATAATCACTCGATTTACGACCTTAGTTTGGACATCTGTATGGGGGTGGAAGGTCATGGATTTGGTGAGATTGGTGTCCAGTAGTGACCAGAAGCTCGACCAAAATGTGCTAAGAAATCAATTGTCTCGATCTGAGACAATGGTTTGTGGGATTCCAAAATGTACCCACACTTGTTCAAAAAAGAGCTTAGCAGTGGCCTCTGTTGTGATGTTCTTCTTGAAAGAAACCAGAATCATCATCTTAGAAAAGCGATCAACAACCACAAAAACACAATCATTTCCCTACTTGGTGGATGGGAAGCCTGACATGTAGTCCATTGATATGGATTCCCATGGCCTATCAGGAGTAGGAAGAGGGGTGTGCATGCCCTGTTTCTTAGTGGTCGGTTTGGCAATAGCGCAGGCAGTGCAGGACTTGATATACTTGTTAACCTCCTGTCGAAGTTTCAGCCAATAGAAATGTTTATGTAGCATTGCCATTGTCTTTTCGATGCCAAAGTGTCATGCCACCCCACTATAGTGGGCTTCCCATATCAACTTCACTCCCTCTCTTGATAGAACACAAATATGGCCCAAAGAACACAACAACTCATCTTGAAGATAGAAATTATCGACAATCATGTTTGCACCCAACATTTGGTAGGTGGTGGTGAAGTCAGGGTCTATCTCATAGAATTGGGGCCATCCATAGGTATCATGGTCACAGGAGTCTAGCACCGTGGTGAGTGTCACCACTGGTGGTCTGCTGAGGAAATCAGCGACGTGATTGGTGCTTCATGTTTTATACTTGATGTTGAGATGGAATTGTTCCAGGTATGTGGACCATTTTTTATGGTGATCATTCTGCAATTGTCCTTGTGTCTACATGAACTGGAGTGGCTTATGATCAGTGTGGATGACTGTCTCCTTCCCAAGAATGTAATGTCTCCACTGGTGGTAGGCTTGCACAATTGAGTACATTTCTTTGTCGTAAGTAGGGTACTTGCAGACAGCATCTGATAGTGTCTCACTATGATAGGCCATGGGGTGGTCGTGTTGAGTGAGAACAGCACCCACTACATAGTTTTAAGCATATGTCTCAATATCAAAGGGCTTCCACAGGTCTGGTAGTGAAAGTATTGGGGTTGAGCACAAGCACTGCTTCAAATCATTGAAGGCTTGTTGTTGGGACCGGCCCCACGCAAATTTCTCCTTACCACCACCCCTGGTTATTTGGCTGAGGGCCCATGCAATATGGAGAATCCCAACATGAACCTGCGGTAAAAATTGGCAAGGCCCAAGAAGCTCTGAAGCTCAGTGAGTGTGGTTGGGGCTGGCCAGTCATGGATGAATTGGATCTTGGCTGGATCCAAATGTACGCCATGATGATCAATTATGTATCCCAAGTAATGGACCTTGTCCATGCCGAAGGAGCATTTTTCCAATTTGGCATATAGCTTGTGCTGCCACAGGGTGTGTAGAACTTGCTAAATATGTTGCAAGTGTTCAGCCCAAGTCTTGATGTAAATGATAATTTCATCCAGATACACCACTACAAAAGTATTGGTGAATGGTCGCAGGATATCGTCCATCATCCTCATGAAAGTGGTTGGAGTATTTTTCAAACCAAAGGGCATGATCAACCATTCAAAAAGGCCTTCCTTTGACTTGAAGTCGGTTTTCCATACATTTGTCTGTTCTATCGAGACCTGGTGGTATCCAAACTTCAGATCAATCTTACTGAAGTATTTGGCTCCCGTGAGTTGATCAAGGAGGTCATTGATTCGGGGAATCATGTACTAGTTTCTGACTGTGATTTTATTCAGAGTCGTTAGGTTCCATATTTCTTCTGTACCAACATGATTGGGCTCCCGCAAGGTGATGAGATGGGACGGATGTGCCCCTTGTGGAGAAGTTCTTGGATCTGTCGCTTGATCTCCTCGTTCTCTAATAGAGAGTGGCGATAGACTGTCCAATTGGGCAGCGGTGCGTCGGGGGTCAAATCAATGGGGTGCTTGACCTAGCAGTACAGAGGTACCCCGGTAGGTGAGGAGAAGATATCTAAGTATTCTTCCATGACCTTATCTACTTTATTCTATTGTGTGGAGAGGTCGGCTGCAGAGACCCTAATTTAACAAATCTCATGCTTTGTTTGATGGTGAAACCCTTAACCCTCACAATGGCAAAGGAATCTACAAAATAGAGTGCTCATGCGGTAAATTCTACATTGGTGAAACCGATCGCTCCTTCCAAGTTAGGATAAAAGAACATGGATATGACATCAAGAAAGAACACATTCGCACCTCTGCCCTAGCTGAACACTCCACCAAAACTAAACACCATGTTCGCCTAGAAGACACCAAAATCATCGCCAAAGAGAATCACCTCTTCAAACGTCATATTATAGAAGCCATTGAAATCTGTAAACACCCTAGTAACCTTAACAGAGATAGTGGACTAGAACTGAACGAAAACTGGCTCCCCCTATTCCACAAAAAACAACAATAAACTTTGGTAATTTTCTCTTCTCTTCTTTTTAACAAATTATTCCTAAAAAACACCTCCCATTTAATTCTTAGACAGCCTAATAACCCCTAAAAAACCTAAGAACCTTAATTGTTTAATATTAATCAACCCTGTAGTAATAAAAACACTCAGAATATAAAATAAACATGTAAAGAAAACCCTAATCTTTTAAACTACTTGTTACCTATAACCTAACCCTAGAAAATTTTAGTCCCATTAAAAGACTCTAGTACACAACATTAAAACTAATTAGAACCCATTATTTACCTTATAACAAAAGAAACCCTAATATCAAACCCAAAACAAGCACACAACCCTAAAATTATAAAATTACAAATTTAATTTACTAAACCCTAGAACATTAAATAATTAATTATAATTAAGAAACCCTAATTTTTAAATTACTTGCTACCTATAACCTAACCCTAGAACCTATTATTCCTAATAAATACTTTAGTACACAACATTAAATTAATTAGAACCCATTTTTTAGCTTATAACAAACCCTAATATTAAATCCAAAACAAGCACACCTTAACCTCTGATTAGATTAACCTAAAATTAAAATTTAATTTACCTATAAACTAAACCCTAGAACATTAAATAATCAATTATAAATAAGAAACCCTAAAATTATTAATAAACTATCATAACCTTAAAATAAACAAAAATTTAATAAACGCTAGCAATTTCTTATAATAATTTAATTTACCAAACAATTCTACCTAGCCGACATTAAGAAACTTCCTCACTTCCAGTATTTATACCAGCTCTTCTCTTTCTCTTAAACCCGGGCTCTTTGTCCTGAAGATGGATCCTGATCTGGATCCGAAACGTCGACAATCTAATGACTATACTGTGGTTTCTTCGATCATAAATGAAAATCTTTTCTCTATTCGAAAAGTTATGGACAGAAAGATACCCTTCTAGTATATTCAACCACTTGTCTACAGCATATGTGTCGATATGACCTTCAAATATAGGAATATCGAAGTTTATTTGTACCTTGAAGCGGGTGGCGCCTCCACTCCAAGAAGATGTGTCGTCTGTTGGTAGCCAGCGAAGGATTTGAGCGAAACTATCCATCATCTCATTCCTTTGTTGCATGAGGGATTCCTCAATCAACAGTTTGAAAGGATCTCATGTCCCAACATATTTCTTTCCTCCTGCCATGAGAGGTCGCTTGGGCATGCGAGAGATTTTTTCCTCAAGAGAAACAAGCCTGAGACCCAATTCTTTGTACTTCGACCTCATTGGGGACATGCATTAAGATGACAAGGAGCATACCGCTCTAAAACCACTGATCCGGATTTTATGAGCAGAATGAAATGACTATAGATTATTAACAGGATCATAACACAAAGTAACAGAGATACAGTAAAATTGGTTTTTCTATTCAATAAGGGAATAAGCTGAAACTATAAAATGCAGTGGAAATAATCTTGTTGGAATGGTGGCGGCTTATCTCTGAGAAGAGATGTGATGGTTGCAATCATTCGCAAGAAGATGATTAAAATGAGGCTCTGAAGGATTTTTTACAATAAACAGGAACTCCAAAAAACCCTAAACATCCAAAAACCTAACCCTAGGAGATCAAGCACCAAAATTCATGTGGGCCCCATATGGGTAAGTCAGTACATTAACTTCATGGGGTCGTAACTTTTGCATACGATATTCATTTTAGGCATATGATAGCCCATTGTAAAGGTATTGTTGAAGAGATTCATTTTGGGGGATCAATCATGCCTTTGGCTATCATTGAGAATCTCTACCCCGAAAAACCTTCATTTATGCCCTCAAAATGGCCCTGAAAGTTAAAACTATTAAAAATAGTAAATTGGCATTTCCTCCATTGTTTCAGCTTGATGTACATTGTAAGAAGTCTTCACTTTTCCACCTTTTTGAGGGAAATATCTCAACACGTGATCTCCTCCACAACCCCAACGTTGAGTAGGTGTATGTCGTGGTCTTTTCCCTATTGCCTCTGTCTTTCTAGGTTCTTTAGAGATTGGTTGTCCCTGAGAATTATTTATGAATAATGGTGGCTTGATCCCCCTCTTCCTCTTGTCCATCATACTTTTCTTTTTGTTTCCCCACATCCTTTGGAAATTTGGTCTTCCTCTATGTTGATCATAAATGAATTTATCCCTCCTTATAGTTTCCTCTAGTGTCTTCGGATCTTCATACTGTATCTTATCGTTGATAAACTATGGCAGCCCACTCAGGTACCTCTAAATCTTAACTTTCTCCTCCTTGTGCTATAGCGGGAAAACCCCTCTACGGACTACACCAGGGTTCTAAAGTGCAAGAAGATATAACCATCTAAAGTCTCCTACTTTTAACAACTATCCTGTCATTACCCCATAATCATACATAAAAGACAAAGTATAGGGATCTGGTAGGCATACCTTAAACTCTATGTTCGGTGTCAATCCCTTTGTGCTTAGTTGTTTCTCGACTGCAGATCTCCTCCCAAGGCCAACCTACATTCACCAAAAGACAAACAAGAAACTACAAACATGTGCTCTATATAAGGATTAGTGGGTTAGACATCATAACAAAAAATGTAAACAAATCATAAAGATTTAAGACATCATTTGGCGGGACGGAAAAATTATTTCTTTATATTAATATCAGAAAAGTCATTTACAATATGGGACTGAAAACTGCTCCTCGAACTCGGTCCTAGGATCCTCTTCACCATGCACCAACTGCTTCCACGTATTGTTCTCCTCTTTAGTTCTCTCTAGGGAAATGGAAAGGGTTTGCAATGAAGGAAGAAGGAATTTTGGCTCAAACTCACAAAGTGGTTGCAAAATATTGGGGCAAAGGGGGAATATTGAATTGGGTAGAGTTTTTATGCTCTCGTTCTTTTTTTTTTAATGGTACCCCAACACCTTCTTTTATAGGCCAAAAAGATATTAACGGTTGGGGTGATTGGCTATGGGGGGTCAAATAGTTAGGTAACGGCCCGAAAACTCGTATCCCTTTGCAATTTTTAGTTTTCACGCTTTTTGTGAGTATATGCGGGTTGTAGTGGTGCAGCAAGCGTGAGTATGCATGCAGTAGTGGTGTGGGGCGCGTACACCTTCAAAAAAAATGGTTTTTTAGAAGAGTTGTTCAGTGATGGCTTGGCAAAGATAGTAAGTAAGATGGCCTAATGCCAAGTATACATGTCTAGTGTAATTTAGGGTTATAACACCTTGATGAAAAAAACATACTTTAACAACTCTAAAAACCTCCTTTCATATTCATCTATGGTCATACTCCCAAGCTTGAGTTCAAAGAACTCCTTCATTTTATTATCATAGTATCACTTAGTCAAGTATTTCTTTTGGAAATACCTCTTGAATTCCCTCCAAGTGACCTTATTCTCATCAATTTGTTGTACCTGCACAAATTGATCCCACCGCATTGATGCTTTTCCCTTCAGCTGATAAATGGAAATTCTTCCTTCTACCTGTGAAGAGTAGTTATGCAACTGGAAATTCTTCATTCTACTTGTGAAGAGTAGTTATGCACCTGGAAATACTTCCTCATGCCTAACAGTCATGTCTCTACATACTCATACTTCTTTTTCTCACCATCAAATGTAGGAGGCTTGATTTTTTTCATTTCCCCTTGTATCTCATCCACCACAAACATTTTTTTATGCTTCCTAATAGGGGATGGAATGTGTTGATTAAAAAGTATGAAGAACCTTTATCAAACATTTTTAGATCTTTCTAGGCTAAGGAAATACCTCTTGAATTCCCTCCAAGTGACCTTACTCTCATCAATTTGTTGTACCTGCACAAATTGATCCCACCACATTGATGCTTTTCCCTTCAGCTGATAAATGGAAATTCTTCCTTCTACTTGTGAAGAGTAGTTATGCAACTGGAAATTGTTCATTCTACTTGTGAAGAGTAGTTATGCACCTGGAAATACTTCCTCATGCCTAACAGTCATGTCTCTACATACTCATACTTATTTTTCTCACCATCAAATGTAGGAGGCTTGATTTTGCTCATTTCCCCTTGTATCTCATCCACCACAAACATTTTTTTATGCTTCCTAATAGGGGATGGAATGTGTTAATTAAAAAGTACGAAGAACCTTTCTCAAACATTTTTAGATCTTGCTAGGCTAAGGAAATGTAGTTGGGAATGTTACCCGGAGTTTATAGCCCTAAATTCAAAACAATCACTTAATCCACACATAATATGTACGAGGGATCAAGGCTGATTTTATATATTATATACAACTGTGAAAAATAAAATATATATATATATATATATACATAAGTGTGTACATGGATAAGAGACAAGGATAAAATCAAAATATGAAAAATATCATTAAGATACACATGTGAGACTGAAATCAGAAATATGATTTTTATGTTAACTTCACTATAGGATACAAAGTAGAATTCTCTTTACAAACCCCTACAAGGGTGGGGATCAAAGTCAGAATTGGAAGTCTCTGATGGGCACCATAAAAAAAGACTCTAAAAAAAAAAGAAAATTGAAGTTAAAGATCTAGATCAACTTGCCATAAAAATGTTGTAACTTGACTCTACAAAATATTCTTTATCAGTCATGAAATCTAATTCATAGACAAACCAGAACACACAGACTTCCAAAGATAGATCATACACCTTTAGAAACAAGTTGTTGAAAAATATGATTCAATTTTGAATCATGTTGCCTTCAATAAGATCATGCTATCATCAAGATGGTTTAGCTTTCTAGAAAACTCAAAATGAATGAAGAAGAGAATTATCTCACAAGTATAGAGCATACCTTATATCAGAAGTTCCCCTTTTGTTCTCTCTCCATTTGTCTCTTCTTTTGATTGAGATTTTATTCTTTCCCAATAAGTTATGGTAGTTAAATTACCTTTATTTTCTTAAACTTAATTATCTTAACTAATTAGTTGATACAAATAAATAATAATACATAAATAAGGGTCTATTTAAATAATAATTAAATAGGTGGGACCTCTTGTCACTCCAATTTTCGTTTCTTTAATTATCATCAAAATATGAAATATAATACCCCAAAAATTAACTCAAATATTTGCCTTGTAACTCCCACCCTCATATAAATAGTCAAATATTTTAGTATCAAAATAAAACATGATTGTAGCCAAAAATAGAATCATATCCATGCTATCCAAAACATTCTATCTAAATGAGTCTTTGTTGTCCAAAACAATAAAAAATTTCCTCAAAAGAAAGTAACATTAAAAACCATATGTGTTGTGAGAGGTGTTTTGCCTCTTTTCACTATTGCCTTCTCTTGATCCATTTTCCGATTTGTCATGTGCAACAACCTTCAATTGATTGGAACCTTGTGGGTGGCTTTCATTGATGACATGGGAGAAACTATCTTTGAGGTGGAGATCATGAGAGAAAACTAATTCAGATGAGTCTTTGGGATATTTGGAGGGATTATCTGCCCCTTTTACTTTATCTAATTCTGACTCGAGGGTGGCAGTTTGTAATCTCTTTCTTGCATGAGAGGACTGAAAATATGAAATATAATACCCCAAATTTTAACTCAAATATTATCCTTGTAACTCCCACCCTCATATAAATATTCAAATATTTTAGTATCAAAATAAAACATGATTGTAGCCAAAAATAGAATCATATACATGCCATCCAAAACATTATGTCTAAATGTGTCTTTGTTGTCCAAAACAATAAAATTTGTCCTCAAAAGAAAATAACATTAAAAACCATATTTGTTGTGAGAGGTGTTTTGCCTCTTTTCATTGTTGCCTTCTCTTGATCCCTTTTCTGATTTGTCATGTGCAACAACCTTCAATTGATTGGAAACTTATGGGTGGCTTTCATTGATGACATGGGAGAAACTATCTTTGAGGTGGAGATTAGAGGAAATTGATTCAGATGAGTCTTTGGAATATTTGGAGGGATTAGCCACCCCTTTTACTTTATCTAATTATGGATTGAGGATGGCATTTTTTAATCTCTTTCTAGCATGAGAGGATTGTACCGACGAGGAAACACGATTATCTTGGGAATTTGGGTTGAATGGCGGTGGAGGAGGGGGAAATGGTAACGATAATGTAGGCAAACCATGATGATGTGCAGCAGTCTAATAGACAATCTCTTATCATCCATCATTGGCAGGTGGTTCTGGTTGTGTAGAAACATGAGGGGGGAGACGAATACCAGAGAAATTTTGATGTGGTTGGAAAGGAGGCCTCTCAGGTCTTGGTTCCAGAATTCCTTGGCAACTAGATTAAAAAACCAAACTTGGAAAAGTTGATTTAGTTATTTCGGATTAGCATCAAAATGTATTGAAAATCGTGGCCTTCTATGGCCTCTTTGCCAATTATTTCCTCTACGTTTGTTTGCATCTCTTCCATTGTTTCCCCTACTAAAGAAACTCATCCTAAAGAAATATTACAATCAGAATATGAAAAATTTTAACATTCCATTCACTAATACTCTACCTAAATAAAATCAATATGATTTCTCTATCATTCACAACATAAGCATATGCAATCCATCCATTGATACAACTCACCACATTTGAATTCAATAATCAATTGCAATTTGAATAGGGAGGGATAGGGATATTGGGAAGATGAGGGGATTTGTAATGAATGAAAAATGGTAGTATGGATGAGAACAAACAAATGAATATTGTTCAAGAAAAATACAGGGGCCTTTTCTTTATAAAATCAATGTCTCCGTATAAAAATTTCCAACACAAGTCAGCATCCAATCCTTTTGAATGAAATTCATAATAACATACCAGGGGATAAATTAAATGTATCTGGGAAGGTGGTGGGAATATAATGAGTGAAAGATAAGATAATGAACAAGAATGATATCGGTTTTTGTTTTGTTGTAAGAAATAACATTCATTGACTTTAAAATCAGCATTGCCATTATCCACAAAATCATTTGAATATCCATTGTTTACCATGCCCGTTTATTTCCAAAACTCCCACTCAATTTTGTTTGTGCCATAACACTCTTTTAAACTTCAACACACGGAATCCATAACATGGAAACAATATTTTTAAACTACGTACTGTAAAACTCAAAGGAAACTTACAGGATTATCAAACCTACAAATTTCATTTCTCCTTTTAAAACCATAGATATTTCTTTAAAACTAGCATAACATTATGTATGAGATTGTGTACAAAACAATTTGACTCAGTCATAATCATAACAGAATGCCTCAAACCATCGTGAGAGAAAGAGAAACATAAACCTATCGTCCTTTTTTTATATAACATTTACTTCACAACCTCAAATAAAATTTGAAAAATAAATCAGGTTTTAAACCCCATGCGAACCTGGTGGGCATTGTTTCCATAGAATTCATACTAAACTCTAAATTGGCCAAATCCCCTCATAGATAAATAAAATATGAGCCACGATTTTGTGGGTGATATCAATCTTTCCCATTGTTGGGTCAAAAAAATTAAACCAAATTTTGAATCTGGGTTTTCCTTTATTCACTTTCTTGTATATTGGAAGAGGAAACGAGGCCTGGAGAAAGCATATGGGCGTAAGGTTTGAAAAGTGGGTTGCAGGAAAAGAAAAATTGACTCCTTCCCATCAAAATGATAGTAGGATAAAACACACAGGCCACCCATAAAATCACAATTCATGGTAATCTAAGACTGCATATCCTCCAGGGTGAGGGTACTATGCAATAGTCACAAGACCCAGCTTTTATTTTTATTTTACAGAGGAAACCCTCAAAATTAGTCATACGAAATAAGAGAAACTGAACACATTCACCCATAGACATTTTCCAACATCCATATTATAGTAATACCACATTTTCTCCATGTGCATACAACCATATTCTTCAAACAGAATAAAATTTTGAACAATACTTCCAGTTTGAAACATTTAAATTCCAATAGGAAGAAACCCAAATCGAAATGTGAGTTACACGGCCAGAATGCCCACAACAAATCCATTGTAAAATTTAGAAAACAAACACATTTTGCATGTAAACTCTACGAGCCAATAAATCGATTTCATGTGGAGCAAAGATAACAATCCATGAATGGAGAGATAAGAGCCAACATACTTGTAAGAATAATGTCAGAAAGATAAAGAGCACAACTATTTTTTTTCCAAAGGTTGAGCACAATTTAGGCGCTATTAACCAGAGCAGGAAAAACAAATGTAAGGAGAATAGTGAAGGTGGTGGATTTGAGGTAGGGTACGGACGAAATGCAATAAATGCACGTCACTTCCCATCCTTTTCATTAAATTCCATCAACCACAGCCAAATATGGAGCGCAACCAACTTCCAAAAACCTTGTTCCAAATATATAATATCGACCATCATATATCCAATAGCCATAAAACATAACATACCATTTCCAAACTCAAAGTTGAATCAGCCTCCCACATGAATTTCATAGCAATAATAGGCCCATTTAACACTTAAAACCAAAATAAAATGTCCACATTCCTTGCTAGTGGAGTATTATCATTCCACATAATAATCATTATCCATATATATAACAAGTATACCATAAGTTGCATGTGGCTTATATTTGGAGCAATATATCAAAATCTAGGTGTAGCAAGAGTAAACTAATATGTTTAATCAAATAAACATCTTCTCCATTTTAAAATCAAATTGCTAACACGCCCATCATCCATTAATTGCACATAGAAACAGGTTAGGATCTCCCTCTTATATTCTCAAACTGTGGAATCTTTCTTGTTTCTCGTAAGGTAATCATGAGCACAATAAGAGGAGTGTTTCCTGTCATTATTTTTCTAAAGGGGTCACACCTATATAGTATTATTTAAAATATATGTAAGTAATAATGCATTGCAACCCATTTGCAGGAAGGAATTTTATGTTGCGCTTTTGGGCATCAAAAAACTGGCGACTCCATCTAGAAATTTGTTTTCAACGGATTTAGAACTTAGAAAGCTTGGTTCCGTGGACCAGTAGAAGTAGGTGATTAAGATTGTTCAAAAAAAATGTTGTGCAACAAGGGGAAAATGATGGTTTAAGGGAAATGATGATATGGGACTTTGGGGAATAACTTATGGAAAGTGAGATGTATAAGAGGAATTGGTCATATATGCATAACAATCAATAAGGTTCATAATTGATAAAACTTTGAAATTTCAAGGAGAAAGCTTCTGATGTGCTCTTGGATCTCATAATGGAGGAAAGAAAGGGATAGCAGAAACAAGGAAAAAAAACAAAGCCAACTATGCTACAACAATATTGAACGCAAAAAGTTATTCCATCAATGTCTCAAAAGGAGGATATCATAATAGTTATGTATACCTTATTCTCATTAATCAAAAATACTTATATAATGACATCTTTATGGAAAAATTGATCCAGACTTTATTTATGATGACCATGCAAAACAAACAACAGAAAATAAAACGCAATAAGCCAAAGTGACAAGAAAAACGTAAGAAAAAATGTATACAGCAGTCATATTTACACAAAATAGAGTCAATGATCAGGTTGGTTCCACATAATGTTTCAAGTGGGAATCATTGGTACTATAAGAAAATAGTTTTTCATCCATGTCTTTAAGAAGATATGAATTTGTGTCGAGGATAAAAGCGATTTTGAAAGGACCTAGCCATAACTTTTGGAATTTAGGATGTCTCCCTCTCTCAACATGGACTGAATCCCATAGTAATACTTTTTCATCAATCTTAAATTCAGCATCCTTTGCTCATTTGTTAAAATACTTCTTCACAGTTTGTTGCCTCCTTTTCATATTTTTCAAGGAAAAATTCTTGTGTTCTTCTAGGGCTAACAATGTATTTGTTTGTTGGGAAACATTAGAAAAATTTAATTCTTTAGTCTGTAACATCAATTGTAAGGAAGAAATCTCTAGTTGAATAGTCAGAATAGCCTCTTGTCCATATACGAGTTGAGAGGGATTAAATCTTGTACTTTCTTTGGTGGTTGTATGGTCTACCCAAAGAGCATAAGTTAGAAGTGTGTGCCACTAGCGAGGTTTGTCTTATATGATTCTCTTTACAATCCTGACCATATTTATATCAGTATATTTCTCATGTCCATTTCCCTAAGGGTAATAAGCAGATGAAGTGAAATGCTTAACACCTAATTTAGCCAGAAATTGGGTCAATTTTGCAGAAATGAAGGTTGGACCATTGTCCGTAATGATTTCTAATGGAAGGCCAAATCTAGAAAAGAGATTGGACTCTAGAAAAGAAATTACTTGTTCATCTCGTGCATGTCTAAGAGAGACAGCCTCAGTCCACTTAGTAAAGTAATCAGTGGATGTCAAAATAAAGATATGCCTTGTAGAGGATGAAGGATTGATTGGACCAATAAAATATAGACCCCACTTAGAAAAAGGGAAATCTGAAAGGATAGGTTGTAAAGGCATGGAACAAATACCTTCTTTACCAACGATTTTTTGGCATTTATCACGGGACCTTGAAAATTTATAGGAATCATGAACGGTCAAAGGCCAGTAATAGATATTAAAAGAAGTAGCTTAAGCATAAAAATGGCCACCAATATGAATGACAAATGCTAATGATCCATGGATCTCGTGTATTAATTTTTTTTCTTCCTCATCATTTACACATCGGAGCAGCAAACCATCCGTAGATCTCCTAAACAAGGAATATCCTAAAATGATATACTTAGAAGCTTCAAGGCAGAGTCTCCTTCTCTGATGAGGATCCAACTCGTCTAGGCACTTTTGATAATGCAAATAATACACCAGATTTGTATACCAAGGATGCTCAAATATAAAGAGATTTTGATTTTCAATATAAAATAGCGTTGAAAGAGGGTTATCTTGGTCATTAAGTTCTTCACTCGGTTCAGGATGTTGAGCTAAGTGAAGGGTTGAGTATCATCCCTTGATTATCTTCGAAGTCATAATTGTCAAATAATGCTCCTGGATTTTGGCAAGCCAATGTGCTAGTTTTCCTTAAAGGTAAGTTTGTGAAAGTAGAAACTTGACAGCAGGAAAAAGGACTTTTACCTGCGTATGTTTTCCCAAAATAAAATGGAGAAATTTTTCTATAGATTTGACAA
>ML820105.1:219833-235924 GCA_009831015.1 Picea engelmannii | reverse complement strand
TTGACAATCCAAATTTAAGTCAAACCCAAATCTAAAATTTTGCAGCTAAAAGACTCAACAATGAATTGAGGAAACCATCAATAGCTATGCTATCCACCGTAAAACTCAACCAAAATGATGGTGCTATTTTGGGAGTTAACAACCCCCATCCCAACATCATGGCCTAGAGAAACAATACTAGAACCTCAAGGTGCGTGGACCTAACGCCTGAAGGCGTTCGACCCTTGTTCCAAGAGCAACTTTCACGCTTGTCAGCACTCACACAAAAGCACCTACTCCGGCCAAGATCTTGTTCGCCGCTATCCCCAGGGCGTGCCATGATCCCATCATTAGGAATCATGCCATTCCCCGGGTGATAGATCCATCGATAACTTTGGCGCAAATCAAAAGGGACCAAGACTCAAGAAAAATTCGATGAGCTAGGAATCGAATACTGACTGGGAGATTATACCTACCCCACAAAAAGGTTGACGAGACACAAGAGGATGAATACAAGGGGTGACTCCAGTGCACATGACATCATCCCCACCCCCACCAATCACCCAGTCTAATTGTTAGCAGACCTCCTGCCCTCGGGCAGAGATCTGCATAGGATCGTTCTAAATTCTCTTTGAGTCGAAGCAAGTTCTCGACCTTTGCACTCCTTGCAGAGTCTCTGCACGCAAATGTGCGATCTGTCCTGATATTTTTTGTGCTCTGCTCATGTGCTTGACAAGCCTTCAGACGACTATCTCTTAACACTTTACTCAGGTGTTGGCTTGGTGCACTCCTTGTACAGGTCTTTTTCCTCCTAACCTTCAATTGCTCAGACCTCAATGGTCTCTGCCCCTTTATCTCCTTGAAGGGATGGAAATTCCCTCTGGAAAATTCCTGCTCAAGCACTCCTTGCTGAGCCTGTAGGGTGTTCAGTAACCCTGTGAAGGTTTTCCCTTGACACTTATTTTCTCTCTGAACTTAGACAAGAGTTCCTTCTGTGCCCTCCTGCACCAACTCAATGCCCACCTGGCAGAGTCTCCAGAATCCTCAGTGATTCTATCTTCTCAATGAACTCGAAATAGAGTTCTTCTCCTAATGCATCTTGTGCATTCACTCAATGCCCTCTTGGCAGAGCCTTACAAAATTCTCAGGAATTCTGTCTTCTCTGTGCCTTCTATGCACTTGCTCAAATGCCCTCTTTGCAGAGCTTCTACAGAATCCCTCAATGATTCTGGTCTGTCCTGTGCTCTCTTTTGCACAATCTCACCTCCAAGGTATTCAACAACCTTGAGGATTCTCCTTGAGTCAGTGAATTCCTCTGGTGCGCCCTCCTGGCATGTCTTTGTCTGAAATTCCACAGAATTTAGAAGTGCACTCCTTGCACTGGCTTACAGAACCCACAGTATTTTGTCATGCAACCTCTTGCATGAAGCCTCAAAGAACCCAACCCTGGAATCAAAGAACTCACAGACAGTCAATTCTGTCTATCCCTGCAAATGCATACCTAACATACATATACAACATATCATAAACACATAAAGACATTCAATAATGAACTCATAAACATGTGGACAACAACATGCAGGAAAAATTGCTCTGTTTGTATTAAACAAGAATGCCTCTTTACAATGTGTTTTTGAGCTCAAACTTTGATAGAGTCTCGACTCCTTCTCTCCTCTCCCAACTAACTCTTGCAGAACTCTCCTATATATCAACTCTAACTCTAAACAAGATCAAAAGATCTTTTACATGAGGGGGCTCTTCGAGCTCTTCCCTCCATTTCACCTACTCTCCTTCAATTACATTGAATTCACAATTAAATGGCTGTCTAGTCCAGATCGGAGCTAGATCCAACCTTACAACTATTTAAGGCTACTCCTAACTAAGCCTGTGCATAGGCATAGCCTTATGGTTCCACGGCCTTACAAAACATTAATTACATTGTTTTCAAATTCAAAATTTGAAAGGAGAGGGCTGTGCCTCTCCTTCTTCATTGAATGCTGGTTGGCTCGCTGGCGCATGGCTGGCTTGGGAGTGATGCTCCTGCATCATACTCCTCTGCTGTGAAAAATTCATGATATCCTACTCATGAGCTCCCCAACACCATTGTTGAAATCCTCCTGGATCCCAAATAGTCCTTTGGAGCTGTTCATTTGCTCCACTGCTTTGTTGCTACTGCTTCTTCCGCTGCTCTGCTGCTGCTGCTGTCTCCCTTCTACTCAACTTCCCTTCGCTAGCAGCTTCTACTAATCTGACCATCAACTTTCAGATCTTCTCAATCTCCTCATCCAGCTACTCCAGTGTCTAGCTCTGTTCAGGCAGTCTCCTTTGCTGCAATTCTTCCTCATCAGTGGGTAGATATACCAAATATCCCATGCCATCTTCTCTATCTGCTGTGGCATTAACTTGCCACTCTGCTGCAAAGTTCAACTCTCGAGTCTCACCACTGAAATGCTGTCCAACTTCCTTCTGTGGCAGTGTTGTTGCTGCCATTTCTCTTGCAGGAATGTCTCCTGCTTCCTCCAGCTGCTCCTTGGGCTGGTATTCTTCTTCGTCTACTGCTGCATGCCTCGACATTGCAGTCTTCATCACTTGTTCAGTTCCTTGGCTGGAATTTCTGAGCAATTCCTTGAAATGCTCATCTTCTACTATCATCGGCCTGACTGTCTGTTCATGGCAGTCATCTGCTAGCTCTGTATTGTTCAACTAATCCTCCAGCATCTCCAACTCCTTCTCCCATGTAGTGAACATATTATCTCCATGTTCTTCTTCTGCCGCCAGCTTCAGTGTTGTAGCTGTCTCCTTTTTAGCTTCCTGGCTGAAAATTTCGAGCCATTCTTTCGAATGCTACTTTTCCTCTGCTTGGGCAACCTCTAATATCTGATCCACCTCTTTCTCCTTGACAGTATCTGCTGTCTGTTTGTCTTCTATTGCTGCCTTTGCAACACACACGCTGGCATCATCCGAGATATGTGGCAGGAATATCCGAATTCCCCCAATCATCAGAAGATTCCTCTGATCCTCCTTCTCTGTCAGCTGTCCTTGTTGATATGAACTCAGCTCTGAGCTTATCTACTCTCCCTTTCCCTCCCGACAATATGGGAGTTCTCTGCTTCCCCCTTGGAAATCTATGATATCCCGCAACGATCTCATCTCATTGCCCTCTTGGCAACATGAAATTCCCTTGCTGTCCTTCTGACAGTCTATGAGATCCCGCAGCAATCTCATCTCATTGCCCACCTGGCAATTGGAAATTTCTATTCTGCCCTCTTGGCAGTCTCTGAGATCTTCCAATGATCTCAGTTCATCCTCATCACTGAGATTTCTCCCAGCTTATGGCTCACATACCTGAACCAACTCCTCCTCATCATCCCTGAGGCTTTCAGCATGCCTCAACCATCTCTTTACCAGCCCCTGCTGTCTTCTGGCCACCAATTCCCTGACTGGCCATTTTACCTTCATCTTCATGGGCCATTCATACACCCAATGTGGCTTTACATCCTGCTGCATCTATAGTGCAAGCTCCTCCATTCTCACTCTGATGTCGGCAAGCTCTTTATCCATCTCAGCTTTGCTTGGCTGCTGATGGATCTTCTTTCCATCACGTCTATGGCCTTCAATAGCCATTTTCCTGCCTTCTGTCTGCCCTCCTGGCAAACCTCCTGCTGTCACTCTGCAACCCTGAGTGCTTCCAATGTCCCCTATAGTCCTCCCGACTGTCTTCTTGACTGCTGTGTACCTATGAGAAATCACCACAGAGTCTCAATACTCTGCCTTCCTCTAATACCAAACTGATGTGTATTAGAGTACTCTTTCTCCTCTCACTTCCTCTGCCTGCAATATACAAATAGAGTCAAGCTCTGATACCACTTGTTAGCATACCCCCTACCCATGGGATGAGATCCACACAAGATCGTTCTGAATTCTCTTTGAGCCGAAGTGACTCCTTCGGTTCCTTGCTGAAACCTTACAAATATGATCCACATGTCCTTCCAAAACCCCACCTGTGCGAACAAACACTAGGTACAAGCTTCACCCTTCTCCAAGCGACCACAACGCTCTGACCAAGGCCTTAACACAAGGAACTTGCACAACTCGCGATCTCACGAGTTTGTGAGTCGAAGCTCTCGACTCCTTTTTCTCCAAAACTCCGATACCCGAGATTGCGATACGAGTATGGCTCCTCCTATTAGTGCCCTCTACATATAACCGTAGGATAGGGATAACTGCTAGCACCTCTCGCTACTCGCGACTTCACGAGTTGGAGTGTTGAGCTCTCATGCTCTTTTCTTGTGAATCTCCAAAGTGCGATAAGTCAATAGGATGTTGACTCCTTCCCAGGCGATGAGTGTCCACCTGTCAACCACGCGGTCCCCACTTGATGGATGTGCCACGTGTTTTTCCGAGACCTAGCCCTCGACACTTCGTGACTTCTACAGTCGAAAGTGATTCCTCCAACCTATGAACCCCCGATACATGACATAGCGAAGGTTATGATCCAATGGTCTTTCCGTGACCTGGATCCAACGATTGTCTTTGCTCCTCGCTACTCAGAGCTTCATGAAATCAAGAGTTTGGTCTACCCTCTCCAACTCCCAAACCCCGAATCTGTGAGATAATCCAACGCGTGGATTGAAATGAGATCAATGGCTCACATTGACCCTCGAATCTTGGGTGATGGGTTTCAGAGGCCTCTAACCACCTTGCAACTCCCTTTGATCCTACGGTCCTCACGACTTCACGAATTCTCCACAGAGAATTCTGACCGTCCGCCTCAGCTACTCTTCTGCGTGACTTCCAAAGATTAAACTCCGTGTGCCTTCCTCCAGATATTATGAATATCGGTCCTCGATGCTCGATCTGACGGCCCATATCCCTTTCTCTTCCTTGTGCGCTTCCCTGTCTGCACCTGGACGTAAACTTCAACGATCCATATCTTTCTTCCGACACCGATCCTACGGTGGTTGTGCTCTCCCTCGAGCTTGCGCTTCTTCTTCTTGCCCCTTGGAATATTTCTGAAGTATCAAAGGTCTCGACCTTTGCTTCCTCTTGTGAGGCTGCAACCTTGGTCTCGCCTGCATTCTTGGGATGCTTCTCCTCCTGAGATTTGGGACTGTGAAACCTTGAAAAGTCTCCCCGACTTCTGCACTCCTTACAGCTATTGCTCTGTGTGCAAAAACATTGTTCCTCCTGAGCTTTGTCAATGCTGAACCTCGAAGAGGTTCTTGACCTCTACACTCCTTGCAGAGTCTCTGCATGCAAAGGTGCTATCTGTCCTGAGCTTTTCTGTGCTCTTCTCCTACGATTGACAAGCCTTCAGATGACTGTCTCTCAACACTTTACTTAGGTGTTGGCCTGGTGCACTCCTTGTATAGGTCTTTCTCCTCTTGAGCTTCAATTTCTTAGACCTCAATGGTCTCTACCCCTTTATCTCCTTGAAGGGATGGAAACTCCCTTTGGAAAGTTCCTGCTAAAGCACTTCTTGTTGAGCCTGCAGGATGTTCAGTAACCCTATGAAGGTCTTCCCTTGACACTTCTCTTCTCTCTAAACTTAGACAAGAGTTCCTTCTATGCACTCCTGAACCAACTCAATGCCCACCTGGCAGAGTCTCCAGAATCCTCAATGATTCTGTCTTCTCAACGAACTCAAAATAGAGTTCTTCTCCTAATTCATCCTATGAATTCACTCAATGCCCTCTTGGTAGAGCCTTACAAAATTCTCAAGAATTATGTCTTCTCTGTGCCTTCTATGCACCTGCTCAAGTTCCCTCCTGGAAGAGCTTCTACAGAATCCCTCAGTGATTCTGGTTTGTCCTGTGCTCTCTTTTGCACAGTCTCACCTCCAAGGTATTCAACAACCTTGAGGATTCTCCTTGAGTCAGTGACTTCCTCTGGTGGACCCTCCTGGCACGTCTTTGTCTGAAATTCCATAGAATTCAGAAGTGCACTCCTTGCACTGGATTACAGAACCCACAGTATTTTGTCATGCAACCTCTTGCATGAAGCCTCAAAGAACCCAACCCTGGAATCAAAGAACCCACAGACAGTAAATTCTGTCTATCCATGCAAATGAATACCTAACATACATCTACAACATATCATAAACACATAAATACATTCATTAATGAACTCATAAACATGTGAAAAACAACGTGCAAGAAAAACCGCTCTGTTTGTATTAAACAAGAATGCCTCTTTACAATGTGTTTTTGAGCTCAGACTTTGATAGAGTCTCGACTCCTTCTCTCCTCTCCCAACTAACTCTTGCAGAGCTCTCCTATATCTCGACTCTAACTCTAAAAAACATCAAAAGATATTTTACATGAGGGGGCTCTTCGATCTCTTCCCTCCATCTCACCTACTCTCATTCAATTACATTGAATTCACAATTAAATGGCTGTCTAGTCCAGATTGGAGCTAGATCCATCCTTACAACTATTTAAGGCTACTCTTAACTAAGCCTACACATAGGCATAGACTTATGGCTCCACAGCCTTACAAAACATTAATTACATTTTTTTCAAATTCAAAATTTGAAATGAGAGGACTGCGCCTCTCCTTCTTCATTGAATGTTGGCTGGCGCATGGATGGCTTGGGAGTGATGCTCCTGTATCATACTCCTATGCTGCGAAAAATTCATGAGCTCCTGCTCATGAGCTCCCCAACGCCACTGTTGAAATCCTCTTGGATCCCAAATAGTCCTTTGGAGCTGTTCATATGCTCTACTGCTCTGTTGTTGTTGTTGTTGTTGTTGCTGCTGCTACTACTGTCTCCCTTCTGCTCAACTTCCCTTCGCTGGTAGCTTCTGCTGATCTGACCATCTACTTTCAGATCTTCTCAATCTCCTCATCCAGCTGCTCCAGTGGCTAGCTTTTTTCAGGCAGTCTCCTCTGCTACAATTATTCCTCATCAGTGGTTAGATCTACCAGATCTCCCATGCCATCTTCTCTATCTACTATGGCCTTAACTTGCCACTCTGCTACAAAGTTCAGCTCTGTAGTCTCACCACTGAACTGCTTTCCAACTTCCTTCTGAAGTAGTGTTGTTGCTGCCATTTCTCTTGTAGTCATGTCTCCTTCTTCCTCCAGCTACTCCTTGGGATGGTATTCTTCTTCGTCTGCTGCTGCATGCCTCAACATTGCAGTCTTCATCACCTGTTCAGTTCCTTGGCTGAAATTTCTGAGAAATTCCTCAGAATGCTCATCTTCTTCTATCATCGACCTGACTGTCTATTCATGGCAGTCATCTGCTGGCTCTGGATTGTTCAACCAATCCTACAGCATATCCAACTCCTTCTCCCATGGAGTGAACATCTTATCTCCATGTTCTTCTTCTGCTGTCAACTTCAGTGCTGCAACTGTCTCCTTTTTCAGCTTCCTGGCTGAAAATTTCGAGCCATTCTTCTGAATGCTCCTTTTCCTCTGCTTGGGTAGCCTCTGATATCTGCTCCACCTCTTTCTCCCTAACAGTCTCTGCTGGCTGTCTGTCTTCTATTGTTTCCTTGGCAACACACATGCTGGCCTCATTCGAGATATGTGGCAAGAATATTCGAATTCCCCCAATCATCAAAAGATTCCTCTGATCCTCCTTCTCTATCAACTATCCTTGCTGATATGATCTCAGTTCTGAGCTCATCTACTCTCCCTTTCCCTCCTGGTAGTATGGGAGTTCTCTGCTGCCCCCTTAGTAGTCTATGAGATCCCACAGTGATCTCATCTCATTGCCCTCTTGGCAACATGAAATTCCCCTGCTGTCCTTCTGACAGTCTATGAGATCCCACAATGATCTCATCTCATTGCCCACCTAGCAATTGGAAATTTCTGTTCTTCCCTCTTGGTAGTCTTTGAGATCTTCCAATGATCTCAGTTCATTCTCATCACTGAGTTTTCTCCCAGCTTCTGGCTCACATACCTGAACCATCTCCTCCTCATCATCCCTGAGGCTTTCAGCATGCCTTAGCCATCTCTTTAACAACCCCTGCTGTCTTTTGGCCACCAATTCCTTGACTGGCCATTTTACCTTCGTCTTCATGGGCCATTCATACACCTAATGCGGCTTTGAATCCTACTGCATCTATAGTGTAAGCTCCTCCATTCTTGCTCTGATCTCGACAAGCTCTTTATCCATCTCAGCTTTTCTTGGTTGCCGATGGATCTTCTTTCCATCGCGTCTATGGACTTCAGTAGCCATTTTCCTGCCTTCTATCTGCCCTCCTGGAAAACCTCTTGTTGTCACTCTACAACCCTGAGTGCTTCCAACATCCCCTATAGTCCTCTCGACTGTCTTCTTGACTGCTGCGTACTTGCGAGAAATCACCACAGAGTCTTAATACTCTACCTTCCTCTGATACCAAACTGATGTGTATTAGAGTACTCTTTCTCCTCTCACTTCCTCTGCCCGCTATATACAAACAGAGTCAAGCTCTGATACCACTTGTTAGCAGACCCCCTGCTCACGGGCCGAGATCTGCACATGATCGTTCTAAATTCTCTTTGAGCTGAAGCGGCTCCTTCAGTTCCCTACTAAAACCTTATGAATCTGATCCACATGTCCTTCCAAAACCCCACCTGTGCAAACAAGCACTAGGCACTAGCTTCACCCTTCTCCAAGCGACCACATCGCTCTGACCAAGGCCTTAACACAAGTGCCTTCCACAACTCATGATCTCATGAGTTTGTGAGTTGAAGCTCTCGACTCCTCTTTCTCCAAACTTTCGATACCCGAGATTGCGATATGGGTATGGCTCCTCCTTGATCAAAATCTGGACCAGGGGTAAAAAATTAGCTCAAAAATAAAAGTTCTTGGAATTTCCTCAAAATGAACATGTGTGTAGTCCTCATTGTCACAAACCCAATGCAACTTGTTTGGGTTCAAACGGACATTGGATGAGTGAGATATTGCGTTCTGTTTGAATCGTCAAACAGGCAAAAAAAATTGTGTTGACTGTACAATCCGTACAGATGCTGACGTGGTAGAGGCCATACGATGATGTGGTATGTCCATACACTGAGTTGGTATTGATGTGGCAGAGATTGGTCGAATCATTTGAGGACACGTGGCAGTTTTTGGTCGGTTGTACGGTGCCACGTGGCCCAGACATGGGCTGCCACGTGGCACACTCTTTTTGGTTTGGTCGTTCAAAATTTTATATAGTTCGTGGGATTCGAACCCCGAACCTCCAACTCAACGCAAAGTTTTGGTAAGGGCTGGGCTGCCAACATGCCCACATGGTAGTACTTACAATATAATAGTTTTAAATTTATTTAAATTTGTGCTATGTTTAAGTTGGCGCGGGGTCTGGGATGGGGCTTAGCCCCAGCCCCCGATCGCATAACCCTTGCCATATGACCCTTCTCCACACAGATTTTGCATGCGGGAGTTTTATAACGACCATAACCATGCGCCCGATACATGGCATTTAACCATTGGCTTGGACTTAGCCCTTTTGTGCAGGGAACGAGGTCATATGACCCATATGCCCAACGACTTGCAGTTGGGGGCCAAAAATTCGTTAACTGTCCTACAGTTCGCACCATTATGTGGTTGCACCCAGTGCTAGGTTTTAGCATGATTTTGATCATGTGTGCTAGGTTGGACGTACAGAGGTGCGTTTTGACAAACCATAGACAACAAGCTTGAAGGAGGAAATGGCAGGAGGCCTATCTTCTTCATTTTTGGCCAAATGTGCCGGAAAATCTCAGCTAGGGGTTTTTGGATGTTCTGAATCCATTGGAATAGTTTTCAAAGGAATTTGAAGACTTCTTTTGTAGGTTTTTCACCATTTAAGTTTCAGAGAGCTTGAAGCCCTCATTGATTGAGGTCATGCTCAGATGAGCCCAAGTCTGTTTTCTATGACTGAATAGTCATTTTTGGATAATTGTTATGCTCTGAACACATTGGGATAGGTTTCAGATCCATTTGAGGACTTTTACATGTGTTTTTTCCACAAGGAAGCTCAGGGAAGCTCAAGGCCACATGTAGAAGAGGTCATGCCTGGATGAGCCATGATCCATTTTCAGAGTTCTATTAGTCATTTTTGGGGTTTTTTATGTATTCTGAACCCAATGGTACAGTCAGAAAATCCATTGGAGTTGAGCAACATCTTGTAAAAGAATATTTGACAAACTAATCCCAAAGAGCCAAGTCCATTGATGGAGGCTCAAGGAGATGTATCCCAGAGAGGGGTGAACTCCTTTATCATCTTGTTATTGTTGTGAGTTTGATGGTTTATTTGTTGCAAGTCATGTTTGTTGTGTATTTATTTAAAAAACATATTTAACCATTTAAAGGAAAAATTCCTCACACATGAACATTTAAAAGAAGATGCATAAACTTGGCACATAATCTATCTTGCATATTCTAACACATTGAGCAAGGTCCTGAAAAGTTTATTTTGATGAAGTAGAGAGTGATTTCATAGCATAAAAAGTCAACCCCCTATTTTTAGATCACTCCTGTTAGTGCTCTCTACATATAACCGTAGGCTAGGGATAACTACTAGCACCTCTCGCTACTCGCGACTTCACGAGTTGGAGTGTCGAGCTCTCATGCTATTTTCTTGCGAATCTCCGAAGTCTGATAAGTCAACAAGATGTTGACTCCTTCCAAAGTGACGAGTGTCCACCTGTCAACCACGTGGTCCCCACCTGATGGATGCACTACGTGTTCGCCTAAGACCTAGCCCTCGGCACTTCGCGACTTCTACATTCGAAAGTGATTCCTCCAACCTCTGAACCCTTGATACACGACATAGAAAAGGTTCTGATCCAATGATATTTCCGTGACCTAGATCCAACGACTGTCTCTTCTCCTCACTACTCGGAGCTTCATGAAATCAAGAGTTTGGTCTGCCCTCTCCAAACTCTCGAACCCCGAATCCGCGAGATAATCCAACGCCTGGATTGAAACGAGATCAATGGATCACATTGACCCTCGAATCTTGGGTGATGGGTTTCATTGGCCTCTAACCACCTTGCAACTCCCTTTGATCCTATGGTCCTCATGACTTCACAAATTCTCCACAGATAATTCTGACCGTCCGCCTCAGTTACTCTTCTGCGTGACTTCCAAATATTAAACTCTATGTGCCTTCCTCCGGATCTGATGGATATTGGTCCTTGGTACTCGATCTAATGGCCCAGATCCCTTTCTCTTCCTTGTGCGCTTCCCTACCTACACCTGGACGTAAACTTCAACGATCCAGATCTTTCTTCCGGCACTGATCCTACGGTAGCTATGCTCTCCCTTGAGCCTATGCTTCTTCTTCCTACCCCTTGGAATATTTCTGAAGTATCAAAGGTCTTGGCCTTTGCTTCCTCTTGCGATCCTACAACCTTGGTCTCGCTTGCATTCTTGGGATGCTCCTCCTCCTAAGATTCGGGACTGTGAAACCTTGAAAGGTCTCCCCGACTTCTTCACTCCTTGTAGCTATCACTCTGTGCGCAAAGGCACTGTTCCTCCTGAGCTTTGTCAACGCTAAACCTCGAAGAGGTTCTCAACCTCTGCACTCCTTGCAGAGTCTCTGCATGCAAAGGTGTTATCTGTCCTGAGATTTTCTGTGCTCTGCTCCTGCGCTTGATAAGCCTTCAGACAACTGTCTCTCAATACTTTACTCAGGTGTTTGCCTAGTGCACTTGTTGTATAGGTCATTCCCCTCTTGAGCTTCAATTGCTCAGACCTCAATGGTATTTGCCCATTTCTCTCCTTGAAGGGATGGAAATGCCCTCTGGCAACTTCTTGCTTAAGCACTCCTTGCTGAGCCTACAAGGTGTTCAATAACCCTGTGAAGGTCTTCCCTTGACACTTCTCTTCTCTCTAAACTCAGACACGAGTTCCTTCTGTGCCCTCCTGCACCAACTCAATGCCCACCTAGCAGAGTCTCCAGAATCCTCAGTGATTTTGTCTTCTCAACGAACTCGAAATAGAGTTCTTCTCCTAATGCATCATGTGCATTCACTCAATTCCCTCTTGGTCGAGCCTTACAGAATTCTCAGGAATTCTGTCTTCTCTATGCCTTCTATGCACCTGCTCAAATGCCCTCTTGACATAGATTCTACAGAATCCCTCAGTGATCCTGGTCTGTCCTGTTCTCTCTTTTGCACAGTCTCACATCCAAGGTATTCAACAACCTTTAGGATTCTCCTTGAGTCAGTAACTTCCTCTAGTGCGCCCTCCTGGAACATCTTTGTCTGAAATTTCACAGAATTCAGAAGTGCACTCCTTGCACTGGCTTACAGAACCCGCAGTATTCTATCATGCAACCTCTTGCATGAAGCCTCAAAGAACCCAACCCTAGAATCAAAGAACTCACAGATAGTAAATTATGTCTATCCCTGCAAATGCATACCTAACATACATCTACAACATATCATAAACACATAAAGACATTCATTAATGAACTCATAAAAATGTGGACAACAACATGCAGGAAAAGCTGCTTTGTTTGTATTAAACAAGAATGCCTCTTTACAATGTGTTTTTGAGCCCAACTAACTCTCGCAGATCTCTCCTATATCTCGACTCTAACTCTAAACAAGATCAAAAGATATTTTACATGAGGGGGATCTTCGAGCTCTTCCCTCCATCTCACCTACTCTCATTCAATTACATTGAATTCACAATTAAATGGTTGTTTAGTCCAGATCGGAGCTAGATCCAGCCTTACAACTATTTAAGGCTATCCTTAACTAAGCCTGTGCATAGGCATAGCCTTATGGCTCCACGACCTTACAAAACATTAATTACATTATTTTCAAATTCAAAATTTGAAAGGAGAGGGCTACGCTTCTCCTTCTTCATTGAATGCGCGTTGTGCTGGCTAACTAGCTGGCGCATGGATGGCTTGGGAGTGATGCTCCTGCATCACTAACCAATCTATGATTACATTCAATTTTAACAAGGGTTCCATTCTAACGGGCACGTCAAGTTACAATTAGACAATAATGCGTCCGCTAAATAAACATTAATACAATTAATTTTGCAGATCTAAGTGGTCAATACTAAAACCATAATTATAAATTCCCTCTATCCTTAATTAAAATTCAATCCAGCGAGTCTAAAATTTTCAATCCATTCCTTACTTACCAATCAAATTTTAATCTTTAACACAACCTAATCGGTCAAGTCTATGTTAATCCAAATTCTCCACCCAACTAGACATTAACTGAAATAACAACATTTACAATCTTAAAGTAGAATTCTATCATTATAACACTTATGAACAATTAAATTTCAGCATGTAGTCTAGTTATATTGACCGAACTAACAATACTATCTGTCTAATAATATTAGAAGGAAACTACTAACTATTGGTAGGGCTGAAGAAATTTATCGAGGAAATTAACATAGCAGTTACTTAACAATTAATATATAAATAAAAAGGCAATTACATGACCATTAACACGACAATTAAAAGCGCACTAACAAGGTAGTTTACATGACTATTGTCATAACAAGTAATACAACAATAGCAAGCCATTTAAGCTGTTAGTTAACATTTAACTCGCTATGTCATTTAATCCAAAGAATGAATCCGCTGGCCATTTGCATTGCTGTAGAAATTGTTCTGGCAATTCATATGACCATTACATAACAATGAATCTAGCAATAACAAGGCATTTGACTCACTGTTATCCATTTTATTTTTTGGCTAAAATCAAGGCAATTAATGCGACCATTACATAGCAATGAATCTAGCAATAGTAAGGCATTTAACTAACTGTTATCCATTTAATTCGCTGTGGTAAAATTAGCAAAAACGTAGTGCCCACATGGTGGCCAATCGTGCCCAGTCGACAAAAACTCAACAATTAAAGGAAAACGTATCCAATCAACATCAACGCAGTCCATCACTCAAGGGAAAACACAATCATAGTTTGAAGGTGAAATCATGGTCATTACTGCAAGTCATTTATGAATTGAATAACAAAAAAAAGGTGGGAAAATTCAACATGCACACAGTCAATTTTTATTTACCAAAACCGTGGTCATTCCGACAAGTGAATTTAAGATTTAAAAGGCTAAATTTGTGGGTGATTTCTACAACAACTCAATCCATCGTTGGAAAGAAAAAACGTGGGCATTTAAAATGACAATCTTAGTCTCATTTGAAAGCAAAAACGTGGGCATTTAAAAAAACAAAATCAGTCTCATTTGAAATAAAAAACGTGGGCATTTAGAACAACAAACTCAATCTCATTTGAAAGCAAAAATGTGGGCATTTAAAACAACAAACTTAGTCTCATCTGAAAGAAAAAACGTGGGCAATTCAAACAACAATCTCAGTCTCATTTGAAGGAAAAACATGGGCATTTAAAACAACAAACTTAGTCTCATTTGAAAGAAAAAACATGGGCATTTAAAATAGTAAACTCAGTCTCATCTGAAAGAAAAAACATGGGCAATTAAAACAACAATCTTGGTTTCATTTGAAGGCAAAATGTGGGCATTTAAAACAACAAACTTAGTCTCATTTGAAAGAAAAAACGTGGGCAATTTTAGATAGAAATCTTTGTCTCATTTGAAAGCAAAACATTGGCATTTAAAATGACAATCTCTGGCAACATTTAAAAGAAAAAACGATTTTCCATTTCCAGGATACCAATACCAAATGCAAACATGAATCAATTCATTTTTCCATTGCCCGAATACCAATACAAAATGTAGACATGAATCAATTCGTTTTTCCATTGCTAGAATACAAATACAAAATGCAAACATGAATCAATTCATTTTTCCATTGCCAGAATACCAATACAAAATGTAGACATGAATCAATTCATTTTTCCATTGCCAGAATACAAATACAAAATGCAGACAACAGTAAGAGAACCGAAATGATCCAATCATCCAAGGACAACAACGGAGGTAGACGACTGATAGGTTCGTCCTTTGCTCATCATCCTCGCACAGAAAGGCAAGGTGTTGAGATCCATAGGTCTATTAACGCTAAAGTGATGACCGTAGATTAGGCACCTAGCCGACTTCCCAGGCAAGGACTGATGAGCTAGGGATGATAGGAAAAAACACCACAATGGTCACAATCAAACACCACAAGGAGGTCAATACATGCGGGGAAACGAAGGCCATGTGAATCAATCAATCATTGAGCTAGGCTATGAAAGAAATTTAGTCATCAATCTAGACAATCACTTTACTTACTCCATTAAATAGGCAGATCCAAGCATAAATCCTACAACAATCTACCATACAAAAATAAAGAGAGCGTAACATTGCTTGATCACCCTCTCTGAGTGACGTCCCACACGCTCTATGCAACTCCCGCTTGCCGACTGGCGAGACTTCACTGGTATCTCCCAACCAATGCTAGGGGTACTCTTCATCCCCCTTATCCCCTCGAGCCGCAAAGGGGCCACACACACTATCTAGAGATCCAGCTAGCTCTCAGCTCGCCTCGCAAGGATGAGCTACCACTCCTCACCGAGCTGGGTATCCCAACTCCCACAAGTTAAGTCAATCAAGTAGATATTTCTGCAGCGTAACGTTACGCAAACATAAGAGATCCTTCATCCTTCTCCTCCCTCCATTATATAGAGTTTACAAGTCCTTTACCTTCCCAAAATCCCATTTAATATAATGTTTAATAAATTAAATCCTAAAAATCCTCCCCATACAAGTGTCACCCATCCCCTTCATTCCTCCATAAATTAATTAATTTAATTAATTAATTACCCCTATTTCCCTCACCCACCTAGAGTCACTCCTAGAATCGCTCCTAGGTGTCTCCAAAATCCCTTACAGGTTTTAATGACTTTCCCCATTATTAATTTTCTAGTTCAGTTTAAATTAGAAGCTTTTAAATGCTAGATACCTTACTAAGTTTGACTTTCTGCTTTTTCCCTTGTGTTTCCCTCTATTCCTAGTTTCCTAAATATTTTAGATTTCCCTCTTTCCCCTTTTCATTTAGAACTCAAATTGGCAGGTGTAGAAATTAACCTTTTTCCCTTTTCCCTTTTTAAATAAATTTTAAATTATCATAAAATAATAAAACAATTATTTCCCTTTTTAAATTTTATCCTAACATATTTTTATGAATCATTTAAATTGCTTACCCTCTTCTTGTTACAAGATTTAACAAAGCTTATACTTATTATTT
>ML820105.1:147861-173506 GCA_009831015.1 Picea engelmannii | reverse complement strand
ACACTTGCATAAATTGAAAATAATATAACAATGACAATAATGGTTGGGATACTTGCACACCTAATGGTTGGCTAGCACTTACTAATTCAATTAAATGAAGGAAGAAATCTCCATGAATAAAATATTGAAGTTGATTGTTATATCAATAAATGATAAGTTATGGTATATATAAGATAGGGAGGAAACTCATTTTTATAACAACAAGGGTAATAGTTTCAATATATTGTAATATTTCCCTCTTTCGTATAAATTCTTTGCTATCCTCAACATTTCCCTCTTCCGCATATATATTAAGAGAAATATTAATAACATTTCCCTCTTCCGCGTAAATTCTTTGTTATCCTCAACATATTGTAATAAATAATGGGTAGGTTGGCATTAGTGACAAGATAGCCTGTTGATATTACATATAATTATTAATGTACGAGAGATCATACATTATTTAAGCATGAAAAACAAAACCCAAGACTAAATATTGTGGTTGACGTGATCGGGTCTGTACATTTTGCAAAACAAAGTACGAGAATTTCCATTATTTAAGCATGCAAAACAAAACCGAGGCTAAACGTTGTAGTTGATGTGATCGGGTGTGTACATCTAGACGATGGAGAAAGTGCACTCATCAATTCATTGGGAGATGAAACAAAGTCTCAAAATCCAAAGTGTATTCGTACATTTACTACACATAGAATGCCGGTAACATCAATCATTATTTGTACTTTTAATTAATACGTGGTTATTTGTGGATTTTTTAAAAAACAAATAATTTAATTTTTTTAGTTTTGTGGTTAATTGTCACCTCCAACCTGTAACATCTCGCTCTTACGCATTGAGAGAACTTATTATTTGAGGACACTTGCTTGCAAGTGATCCGGATTTTATGTTATTAAAACATTGATTTTGATTATAAGGCGTTATGGGTTGGTGACATGTTGTTTTACTACATTGACATAGACGGGTGCTATTGACTCAGTTTTACTGAGTGTGCAGGATTTTGGACCTCGAGGATGCAGAGGCATTGATGGAACCCCATGGACTCTGGATCGATTCATGGAGTGTGCCATTGGGGTTTGATTTTTTTATTGTGATATTAGTGCATCTGATTAGATGATATGATTATGGATATATTTCTGACATGATTCGTTGATGATGCAGGCTGACGATAGCTTGCTGACCAGACTCACATGTGGAGTAGAGGGGTCACAAATGACCACCAGAGAGGTTAAGGGAGAGCTGTGTACAGCAGCCCTTCCATAGCCTATTAGCACTCGCGTCATGGCTCAAATTGTAGGTTAACGATTACCTAGTTCGAGAGGACCCACGTTGTCATGAGGGAAGACTGTGACAGTCGCTCACGATGATTCTAAGGGGCGCACAATAAGGTGGGCACCTTATTCCTTAGAGGCCCTTAGTCTCCCACAAGTTCACCTGGCGGAGTATTGACTCCAGGGGTTTTGATGTCTACCAAGTCAATCAAGAGGCGAGTGGCACCCTTGGAGCACGTGGTGCGTCCTGAAGGGCACATCGCTCAAGAAAAATGGAAAGAGGTGAGTGGAACCCTTGGAGCACGTGGTGTGTCATGAAGGGAACGTCGCTCAAGAAAAATGGAAAGAGGTGAGTGGCACCCTTGGAGCACGTGGTGCATCCTGAAGGGCACGTCGCACAAGGGAACATATGAGGCGAGTGGCACCCTTGGAGCACCTAGTGCATCTTGAAGGGCACATCACGTTGTTAATGATAAATGAATGAACCTAGACGACCTTAGGATGAATAACATGATAAGAATTTTTAAAACAATTTCCCTAATAAAATATCGCCCAACACGGAAATTTAAGGTCTAGTTCTAAATTATGCTAGTGGTAAAATTTTATCTTTATATATATATATATATATATATATATATATAAACAACTTAAATAATAAGTATAAGCTTTGTTAAATCTTGTAACAAGAAGAGGGTAAGCAATTTAAATGATTCATAAAAATCTGTTAGGATAAAATTTAAAAAGGGAAATAATTGTTTTATTATTTTATGATAATTTAAAATTTATTTAAAAAGGGAAAAGGGAAAAAGGTTAATTTCTACACCTGCCAATTTGAGTTCTAAATGAAAAGGGGAGAGAGGGAAATCTAAAATATTTAGGAAACTAGGAATAGAGGGAAACACAAGGGAAAAAGAAGAAAGTCAAACTTAGTAAGGTATCTAGCATTTAAAAGCTTCTAATTTAAATTGAACTAGAAAATTAATAATGGGGAAAGTCATTAAAACCTGTAAGGGATTTTGGAGACACCTAGGAGCGATTCTAGGAGTGACTCTAGGTGGGTGAGGGAAATAGGGGTAATTAATTAATTAAATTAACTAATTTATGGAGGAATGAAGGGGATGGGTGACACTTGTATGGGGAGGATTTTTAGGATTTAATTTATTAAACATTATATTAAATGGGATTTTGGGAAGGTAAAGGACTTGGAAACTCTATATAATGGAGGGAGGAGAAGGATGAAGGATCTCTTATGTTTGTGTAACTTTACGTTGCAGAAATATCTACTTGATTGACTTAACTTGTGGGAGTTGGGATACCCAGCTCGATGAGGAGTGGTAGCTCATCCTTGCGAGGCGAGCTGAGAGCTAGCTGGATCTCTGGATAGTGTGTATGGCCCCTTTGCGGCTCGAGGGGATAAGGGGGATGAAGAGTACCCCTAACATTGGTTGGGAGGTACCAGTGAAGTTTCGTCGGTCGGCAAGCGGGAGTTGCATAGAGCGTGTGGGACGTCACTTAGGGCGGGCGATCAAGAAATGGTACGCTCTCTTCATTTTTGTATGGTAGATTGTTGTAGGATTTATGCTTGGATCTGCCTATTTAATGGAGTAAGTAAAGTGATTGTCTAGATTGATGACTAAATTTATTTCATATCCTAGCTCGATGATTGATTGATTCACATGGCCTTCGTTTCCCCGCATGTCTTGACCTCCTTGTGGTGTTTGATTGTGACCATTGTGGTGTTTTTTCCTATCATCCCTAGCTCATCAGTCCTTGCCTGGGAAGTCGGCTAGGTGCCTAATCTACGGTCATCACTTTAGCGTTAATAGACCTATGGATCTCAACGCCTTGCCTTTCTATGCGAGGATGATGAGCAAAGGACGAACCTATCAGTCGTCTACCTCTGCTGTTGTCCTTGGATGATTGGATCATTTCGGTTCTCTTACTGTTGTCTGCATTTTGTATTTGTATTCTGGCAATGGAAAAATGAATTGATTCATGTCTGCATTTTGTATTGGTATTCTGGTAATGGAAAAATGAATTGATTCATGTTTTCATTTTGTATTTGTATTCTAGCAATGGAAAAATGAATTGATTCATGTCTTCATTTTGTATTGGTATTCAGGCAATGGAAAAATGAATTGATTCATGTTTGCATTTGGTATTGGTATCCTGGAAATGGAAAAACGTTTTTTCTTTTAAATGTTGCCAGAGATTGTCATTTTAAATGCCCATGTTTTGCTTTCAAATGAGACAGAGATTGTTGTCTAAAATTGCCCACATTTTTTCTTTCAAATGAGACTAAGTTTGTTGTTTTAAATGCCCACATTTTGCCTTCAAATGAAACCGAGATTGTTGTTTTAATTGCCCATGTTTTTGCTTTCAGATGAGACTGAGTTTACTATTTTAAATGCCCATGTTTTTGCTTTCAAATGAGACTGAGTTTGTTGTTTTAAATGCCCATGTTTTTCCTTCAAATGAGACTGAGATTGTTGTTTGAATTACCCACGTTTTTGCTTTCAGATGAGACTAAGTTTGTTGTTTTAAATGCCCACATTTTTGCTTTCAAATGAGATTGAGTTTGTTGTTCTAAATGCCCACGTTTTTTATTTCAAATGAGACTGATTTTGTTGTTTTAAATGCCCACGTTTTTGCTTTCAAATGAGACTAAGATTGTCATTTTAAATGCCCACGTTTTTGCTTTCCAACGATGGACTGAGTTGTTGTAGAAATCACCCACGAATTTAGCCTTTTAAATCTTAAATTCACTTGTCGGAATGACCACGGTTTTGGTGAATAAAAATTGACTGTGTGCATGTTGAATTTTCCCACCCTTTTTTTTGTTATTCAATTCATAACTGACTTGCAGTAATGACCATGATTTAACCTTCAAACTATGATTGTGTTTTCCCTTGAGTGATGGAATGCGTTGATGTTGATTGGATACGTTTGCCTTTAATTGTTGAGTTGTTGTCGACTAGGCACGATTGGCCACCATGTGGGCACTGCGTTTTTGCTAATTTTACCACAGCGAATTAAATGGATAACAGTTAGTTAAATGCCTTACTATTGCTAGATTCATTGCTATGTAATGGTCGCATTAATTGCCTTGATTTTAGCCAGAAAATAAAATGGATAACAGTGAGTCAAATGCCTTGTTATTGCTAGATTCATTGTTATGTAATGGTCATATGAATTGCCAGAACAATTTCTACAGCAATGTAAATGGCCAGTGGATTCATTCTTTGGATTAAATGACACAGCGAGTTAAATGTTAACTAACAGCTTAAATGCCTTGCTATTGTTGTATTACTTGTTATGACAACAGTCATGTAAGCTACCTTGTTAGTGCGCTTTTAATTGTCATGTTAATGGTCATGTAATTGCCTTTTTATTTATATATTAATTGTTAAGTAACTGCTATGTTAATTTCCTCGATAAATTGCTCCAGCCCTACTAATAGTTAGTAGTTTCCTTCTAATATTATTAGACAGATAGTATTGTTAGTTCGGTCAATATAACTAGACTACATGTTGAGATTTAATTGTTCATAAGTGTTATAATGATAGAATTCTACTTTAAGATTGTAAATGTTGTTATTTCAGTTAATGTCTAGTTGAGTGGAGAATTTGGATTAACATAGACTTGACCGATTAGGTTGTGTTAAAGATTAAAATTTGATTGGTAAGTAAGGAATGGATTGCAAATTTTAGACTCGTTGGATTGAATTTTAATTAAGGATAGAGGGAATTTATAATTATTGTTTTAGTATTGACCACTTAGATCTGCAAAATTAATTGTATTAATGTTTATTTAGCGGACACATTATTGTCTAATTGTAACTTGACGTGCCCCGTTAGAATGGAACCCTTGTTAAAATTGAATGTAATCATAGACTGGTTAGTGATACAGGAGCATCACTCCCAAGCCATCCATGCGCCAGCTAGTCAGCCAGCACAACGCGCATTCAATGAAGAAGGAGAGGCGCAGCCCTCTCCTTTCAAATTTTGAATTTGAAAACAATGTAATTAATGTTTTGTAAGGTCGTGGAGCCATAAGGCTATGCTTATGCACAGGCTTAGTTAAGCATAGCCTTAAATAGTTGTAAGGTTGGATCTAGCTCCGATCTGGACTAAACAACCATTTAATTGTGAATTCAATGTAATTGAATGAGAGTAGGTGAGATGGAGGGAAGAGATCGAAGATCCCCCTCATGTAAAATATCTTTTGATCTTGTTTAGAGTTAGAGTCGAGATATAGGAGAGCTCTGCGAGAGTTAGTTGGGAGAGGAGAGAAGGAGTCGAGACTCTGTCAAAGTCTAAGCTCAAAAACACATTGTAAAGAGGCATTCTTGTTTAATACAAACAAAGCAGCTTTTCCTGCATGTTGTTGTCCACATGTTTATGAGTTCATTAATGAATGTCTTTATGTGTTTATGATATGTTGTAGATGTATGTTAGGTATTCATTTGCAGGGATAGACATAATTTACTGTCTGTGATTTCTTTGATTCTAGGGTTGGGTTCTTTGAGGATTCATGCAAGAGGTTGCATGACAGAATATTGTGGGTTCTGTAAGCCAATGCAAGGAGTGCACTTCTGAATTCTGTGAAATTTCAGACAAAGATGTTCCAGGAGGGCGCACTAGAGGAAGTTACTAACTCAAGGAGAATCCTCAAGGTTGTTGAATACCTTGGATGTGAGACTGTGCAAAAGAGAGCACGGGACAGACCAGAATCACTGAGGGATTCTGTAGAATCTATGCTAAGAGGGCATTTGAGCAGGTGCATAGAAGGCACAGAGAAGACAGAATTCTTGAGAATTATGTAAGGCTTGGCCAAGAGGGCATTGAGTGAATGCACATGATGCATTAGGAGAAGAACTCTATTTCGAGTTCGTTGAGAAGACAAAATCACTGAGGATTCTGGAGACTCTGCTAGGTGGGCATTGAGTTGGTGCAGGAGGGAATAGAAGGAACTCGTGTCTAAGTTTAGAGAGAAGAGAAGTGTCAAGGGAAGACCTTCACAGGGTTATTGAACACCTTGTAGGCTCAGCAAGGAGTGCTTGAGAAAGAAGTTGCCAGAGGGAATTTCCATCCCTTCAAGGAGAGAAAGGGGCAAAGACCATTAAGGTCTGAGAAATTAAATCTCAAGAGGGGAATGACCTATACAACGAGTGCACTAGGCCAACACTTGAGTAAAGTATTAAGAGACAGTTGTCTCAAGGCTTGTCAAGCGCAGGAGCAGAGCACAGAAAATCTCAGGACAGATAGCACCTTTGCGTGCAGAGACTCTGCAAGGAGTGCAGAGCTTGAGAACCTCTTCGAGGTTCAGCGTTGACAAAGCTCAGGAGGAACAGTGCCTTTGCACACAGAGTGATAGCTACAAGGAGTGAAGAAGTCGGGGAGACCTTTCAAGGTTTCACAGTCCCGAATATTAGGAGGAGGAGCATCCCAAGAATGCAAGCGAGACCAAGGTTGTAGGATCACAAGAGGAAGCAAAGGCCAAGACCTTTGATACTTCAGAAATATTCCAAGGGGTAGGAAGAAGAAGTGTAGGCTCAAGGGAGAGAATAGCTACCGTAGGATCAGTGCCGGAAGAAAGATCTAGATCGTTGAAGTTTACGTCCAGGTGTAGGTAGGGAAGTGCACAAGGAAGAGAAAGGGATCTGGGCCATTAGATCGAGCACCAAGGACCAATATCCATCAGATCCAGAGGAAGGCACACGGAGTTTAATATTTGGAAGTCACGCAGAAGAGTAACTGAGGCGGACGGTCAGAATTCTCTGTGGAGAATTTGTGAATTCATGAGGACCATAGGATCAAAGGGAGTTGCAAGGTGGTTAGAGGCCGATGAAACCCATCACCCAATATTCGAGGGTCAATGTGATCCATTGATCTCGTTTCAATCCACGCGTTGGATTATCTCACGGATTCGGGGTTCGAGAGTTTGGAGAGGGCAGACCAAACTCTTGATTTCATGAAGCTCCAAGTAGTGAGGAGAAGAGACAGTCATTGGATCTAGGTCACGGAAATATCGTTGGATCAGAACCTTTTCTATGTCGTGTATCAAGGGTTCAGAGGTTGGAGGAATCACTTTCGACTGTAGAAGTCACGAAGTGCTGAGGGCTAGGTCTCAGGAAAACACGTAGTGCATCCATCAGGTGGGGACCACGTGGTTGACAGGTGGACACTCATCACTTTGGAAGGATTCAACATCTTGTTGACTTATCAGACTTCGAAGATTCACAAGAAAAGAGCATGAGAGCTCAACACTCCAACTCGCAAAGTCACGAGTAGCGAGAGGTGCTAGTAGTTATCCCTAGCCTACGGTTATATGTAGAGAGAACTAATAGGAGTGATCTAAAAATAGGGGGCTGACTTTTTATGCTATGAAATCACCCTCTACTTCATCAAAATAAACTTTTCAGGACCTTGCTCAATGTGTTAGAATATGCAAGATAGATTATGTGCCAAGTTTATGCATCTTCTTTTAAATGTTCATGTGTGAGGAATTTTTCCTTTAAATGGTTAAATATGTGTTTTAAATAAATACACAAAAAACATGACTTGCAACAAATAAACCATCAAACTCACAACAATAACAAGATGATAAAGGAGTTCACCCCTCTCTGGGCTACATCTCCTTGAGCCTCCATCAATGGACTTGGCTCTTTGGGATTAGTTTGTAAAAGATTCTTTTACAAGTTGTTGCTCAACTCCAATGGATTTTATGACTGTACCATTGGGTTCAGAATACATAAAAGCCCCAAAAATGACTAATAGAACTCTAAAAACGGATCATGGCTCATCCAGGCATGACCTCTTCTACATGTGGCCTTGCGCTTCCCTGAGCTTACTTGTGGAAAAAACACATGTAAAAGTCCTCAAATGGATCTGAAACCTATCCCAATGTGTTCAGAGCATAACAATTAGCCAAAAATGACTATTCAGTCACAGAAAACGGACTTGGGCTCATCTGAGCATGACCTCAATCAATGAGGGCTTCAAGCTCTCTAAAACTTAAATGGTCAAAAACCTGCAAAAGAAGTCTTCAAATGCCTTTGAAAACTATTCCAATGGATTCAAAACGTCCAAAAACCCCTAGCTGAGATTTTCCGGCACATTTGGCCAAAAATGAAGAAGATAGGCCTCCTGCCATTTCCTCCTTCAAGCTTGTTGTCCCTGGTTTGCCAAAACGCACCTCTGTACGTCCAACCTAGCACACACGCTCAAAATCATGCTAAAACCTAGCACCAGGTGCAACCGCATAATGGTGAGAACTGTAGGGCAGTTAACGAATTTTTGGCCCCCAACCGCAAGTCGTTGGGAATATGGGTCATATGACCTTGTTCCCCGCACAAAAGGGATAAGTCCAAGCCAATGGTTAAACGCCATGTATCGGGCACGTGGTTATGGTCGTTATAAAACTCTCGCATGCAAAATCTGTGTGGATAAGGGTCATATGGACAGGGTTATGCGATCGGGGGCTGGGGCTAAGCCCCAGCCCAAACCCCGCGCCAACTTAAACATAGCACAAATTTAAATAAATTTAAAACTATTATATTGTAAGTACTACCATGTGGGCATGTTGGCAGCCCAGCCCTTGCCAAAACTTTGCATTGAGTTGGAGGTTCGGGGTTCGAATCCCATGAACTATATAAAATTTTGAACGACCAAACCAAAAAGAGTGTGCCACGTGGCAGCCCATGTCTGGGCCATGTGGCACCGTACAACCGACCAAAAATTGCCACGTGTCCTCAAATGATTCGACCAATCTCTGCCACATCAATACCAACTCAGTGTATGGACATACCACATCATCGTATGGCCTCTACCACGTCAGCATTTGTACGGACTGTACAGTCAGCACAATTTTTTTTGCCTGTTTGACGATTCGAACAGAACGCAATATCTCACTCATCCAATGTCCGTTTGAACCCAAACAAGTTGCATTGGGTTTGTGACAATGAGGGCTACACACCTGTTCATTTTAAGGCAATTCCAAGAAATGTTATTTTTGAGCTAATTTTTTACCCCTGGTCCAGATTTTGATCAAGGAGGAGCCATACCCATAACGCAATCTCAGGTATCGGAAGTTTGGAGAAAGAGGAGTCGAGAGCTTTGACTCACAAACTCGTGAGATCATGAGTTGTGGAAGGCACTTGTGTTAAGGCCTTGGTCAGAGCGATGTGGTCGCTTGGAGAAGGGTGAAGCTAGTTCCTAGTGCTTGTTCGCACAGGTGGGGTTTTGGAAGGACCTGTGGATCAGATTTGTAAGGTTTTAGTAGGGAACCGAAGGAGCCACTTCATCTCAAAGAGAATTTAGAATGATCCTGTGCAGATCTCGGCCCGTGAGCAGGGGGTCTGCTAACAAGTGGTATCAGAGCTTGACTCTGTTTGTATATAGCAAGCAGAGGAAGTGAGAGGAGAAAGAGTACTCTAATAGACATCAGTTTGGTATCAGAGGAAGGTAGAGTATTGAGACTCTGTGGTGATTTCTCGCAAGTACGCAGCAGTCAAGAAGACAGTCGGGAGGACTGTAGGGGACGTTGGAAGCACTCAGGGTTGCAGAGTGACAGCAAGAGGTTTTCCAGGAGGGAAAATAGAAGGCGGGAAAATGGCTACTGAAGTCCATAGACGCGATGGAAAGAAGATCCATCGGCAACCAAGAAAAGATGAGATGGATAAAGAGCTTGTCGAGATCAGAGCGAGAATGGAGGAGCTTACACTATAGATGTAGTAGGATGAAAAGCCGCATTAGGTGTATGAATGGCCCATGAAGACAAAGGTAAAATGGCCAGTCAGGGAATTGGTGGCCAGAAGACAGCAGGGGTTGTTAAAGAGATGGCTAAGGCATGCTGAAAGCCTCAGGGATGATGAGGAGGAGATGGTTCAGGTATGTGAGCCAGAAGCTGGGAGAAAACTCAGTGATGAGAATGAACTGAGATCACTGGAAGATCTCAAAGACTGCCAAGAGGGCAGAACAGAAATTTCCAATTGCTAGGTGGGCAATGAGATGAGATCATTGTGGGATCTCATAGACTGTCAGAAGGACAGCAGGGGAATTTCATGTTGCCAAGAGGGAAATGAGATGAGATCACTGTGGGATCTCATAGACTACCAGGGGGGCAGCAGAGAACTCCCATACTACCAGGAGGGCAAGGGAGAGTAGATGAGCTCAGAACTGAGATCATATCAGCAAGGATAGTTGATAGAGAAGGAGGATCAGAGGAATCTTTTGATGATTGGGGGAATTCGAATATTCCTGCCACATATCTCGAATGAGGCCAGGGTGTGTGTTTCCAAGGCAACAACAGAAGACAGACAGCCATTAGAGACTGTTAGGGAGAAAGAGGTGGAGCAGATATCAGAGGCCACCCAAGTAGAGGAAAAGGAGCATTCAGAAGAATGGCTCGAAATTTTCAGCCAGGAAGCTGAAAAAGGAGACAGCTGCAGCACTGAAGCTAACAGCAGAAGAAGAACATGGAGATAATATGTTCACTCCATGGGAGAAGGAGTTGGAGATGTTGGAGGATTGGTTGAACAATCCAGAGCCAGCAGATGACTTCCATGAATAGACAGTCAGGTCGATGATAGAAGAAGATGAGCATTCTGAGGAATTTCTCAGAAATTTCAGCCAAGGAACTGAACAGGTGATGAAGACTGCAATGTCGAGGCATGCAGTAGCAGATGAAGAAGAATACCAGCCCAAGGAGCAGTTAGAGGAAGCAGGAGACATGACTACCTCAGAAGGAAGTTGGAAAGCAGTTCAGTGGTGAGATTGCAGAGCTGAACTTTGTAGCAGAGTGGCAATTTAAGGCCATAGTAGATAGAGAAGATGGCATGGGAGATCTGGTAGATCTAACCACTGATGAGGAATAATTGTAGCACAGGAGACTACCTGAACAAAGCTAGCCACTGGAGCAGCTGGATGAGGAGATTGAGAAGATCTGAAAGTAGATGGTCAGATCAGAAGAAGCTACCAGCGAAGGGAAGTTGAGCAGAAGGGAGACAGTAGTAGCAGCAACAACAACAACAACAACAATAGAGCAGTAGAGCAAATGAACAGCTCCAAAGGATTGTTTGGGATCCAGGAGGATTTCAACAGCAACGTTGGGGAGCTCATGAGCAGGAGCTCATGAATTTTTTGCAGCATAGGAGTATGATGTAGGAGCATCACTCCCAAGCCATCCATGTGCCAGCCAACATTCAATGAAGAAGGAGAGGCACAGTCCTCTCGTTTCAAATTTTGAATTTGAAAAAAATGTAATTAATGTTTGTAAGGCCGTGGAGCCATAAGTCTATGCCTATGTGCAGGCTTAGTTAAGAGTAGCCTTAAATAGTTGTAAGGATGGATATAGCTCCAATCTAGACTAGACAACCATTTAATTGTGAATTCAATGTAATTGAATGCGAGTAGGTGAGATGGAGGGAAGAGATCGAAGAGCCCCCTCATGTAAAAGATCTTTTGATGTTTTTTAGAGTTAGAGTCGAGATATAGGAGAGCTCTGCGAGAGTTAGTTGGGAGAGGAGAGAAGGAGTCGAGACTCTATCAAAGTCTGAGCTCAAAAACACATTGTAAAGAGGCATTCTTGTTTAATACAAACAGAGCAGTTTTTCCTGCATGATGTTTTTCACATGTTTATGAGTTCATTAATGAATGTCTTTATGTGTTTATGATATGTTGTAGATGTATGTTAGGTATTCATTTGCAGGGATAGACATAATTTACTATCTATGAGTTCATTGATTATAGGGTTGGGTTCTTTGAGGCTTCATGCAAGAGGTTGCATGACAGAATACTATGGGTTCTGTAAGCCAGTGCAAGGAGTGCACTTCTGAATTCTGCAGAATTTCAGACAAAAATGTGCCAGGAGGGTCCACCAGAGGAAGTCACTGACTCAAGGAGAATCCTCAAGGTTGTTGAATACCTTGGAGGTGAGACTGTGCAAACGAGAGCACAGGACAAACCAGAATCACTGAGGGATTATGTAGAAGCTCTGCCAGGAGGGAACTTGAGAAGGTGCATAGAAGGCACCGAGAAGACATCATTCTTGAGAATTCTATAAGGCTCTACCAAGAGGGCATTGAGTGAATGCATAGGATGAATTAGGAGAAGAAATCTATTTTGAGTTCGTTGAGAAAACAGAATCACTGAGGATTCTGGAGACTCTGCCAGGTGGGCATTGAGTTGGTGCAGGAGTGCATAGAAGGAACTCTTGTCTAAGTTTAGAGAGAAGAGAAGTGTCAAGGGAAGACCTTCACAGGGTTACTGAACATCCTACAGGCTCAGCAAGAAGTGCTTGAGCAGGAAGTTGCCAAAGGGAATTTCCATCCCTTCAAGGAGATAAAGGGGTAGAGACCATTGAGGTCTAAGAAATTGAAGCTCAAGAGGAGAAATACCTATACAAGGAGTGCACCAGGCCAACACCTAAGTAAAGTGTTGAGAGACAGTCATCTGAAGGCTTGTCAAGCGTAGGAGAAGAGAACAGAAAAGCTCAGGACAGATAGCACCTTTGCATGCAGAGACTCTGCAAGGAGTGTAGAAGTCAAGAACCTCTTCGAGGTTCAGCATTGACAAAGCTCAGGAGGAACAGTGCCTTTGCGCAAAGAGCAATAGCTGTAAGGAGTGCAGAAGTCGGGGATACTTTTCAAGGTTTCACAGTCCCAAATCTCAGGAGGAGAAGCATCCCAAGAATGCAGGCGAGACCAAGGTTGCAGGCTCACAAGAGGAAGCAAAGGTTGAGACCTTTGATACTTCAAAAATCTTCCAAGGGGAAAGAAGAAAAAGCGCAAGCTCGAGGGAGAGCACAGCCACCGTAGGATCGGTGTCGGAAGAAAGATATGGATCGTTGAATTTTACGTCCAGGTGCAGGCAGGGAAGCGCACAAGGAAGAGAAAGGGATCTGGGTCGTCAGATTGAGCACCGAGGACCGATATTCATAATATCTGGAGGAAGGCACACAGAGTTTAATCTTTGGAAGTCACGCGGAAGAGTAGCTGAGGCGGACAGTCAGAATTCTCTGTGGAGAATTCGTGAAGTCGTGAGGACCGTAGGATCAAAGGGAGTTGCAAGGTGGTTAGAGGCCTCTGAAACCCATCACCCAAGATTCGAGGGTCAATGTGAGCCATTGATCTCATTTCAATCCACGCATTGGATTATCTCACAGATTTGGGGTTCGGGAGTTGGAGAGGGCAGACCAAACTCTTGATTTCATGAAGCTCCGAGTAGCGAGGAGCAGAGACAATCGTTGGATCCAGGTCACGGAAAGACCATTGGATCATAACCTTCGCTATGTCATGTATCGGGGGTTCAGAGTTTGGAGGAATCACTTTCGACTGTAGAAGTCATGAAGTGTCGAGGGCTAGGTCTCGGGCAAACACGTGGCGCATCCATCAGGTGGGGACCGCGTGGTTGACAGGTGGACACTCATTGCCTGGGAAGGAGTCAACATCCTATTGACTTATCGCACTTCGGATATTCACAAGAAAAGAGCATGAGAGCTCAACACTCCAACTCGCGAAGTCGCGAGTAGCGAGAGGTGCTAGCAGTTATCCCTATCCTACGGTTATATGTAGAGGGCACTAATAGGAGGAGCCATACCTGTATCGCAATATCGGGTATCGGAGGTTTGGAGAAAGAGGAGTCAAGAGCTTCGACTCACGAACTCGTGAGATCGTGAGTTGTGCAAGTTGCTTGTGTTAAGGCCTTGGTCAGAGCATTGTGGTCGCTTGGAGAAGGGTGAAGCTTGTGCCTACTGCTTGTTCGCACAGGTGGGGTTTTGGAAGGACCTATGGATCATATTTGTAAGGTTTCAGCAAGGAACCGAAGGAGTCGCTTTGGCTCAAAGAGAATTCAGAACGATCTTGTGTGGATCTCATCCCATGGGTAGGGGGTCTGCTAACAAGTGGTATCAGAGCTTGACTCTGTTTGTATATTGTAGGAAGAGGAAGTGAGAGGAGAAAGAGTACTCTAATACACATCAGTTTGGTATCAGAGGAAGGCAGAGTATTGAGACTCTGTGGTGATTGCTCGTAGGTACACAACAGTCAAGAAGACAGTCGGGAGGACTATAGGGGACATTGGAAGCACTCAGGGTTGCAGAGTGACACCAGGAGGTTTGCCAGGAGGGCAGACAGAAGGCAGGAAAATGGCTATTGAAGGCCATAGACGTGATGGAAAGAATATCCATCAGCAGCCAAGCAAAGCTGAGATGGATAAAGAGCTCGTCGACATCAGAGTGAGAATGGAGGAGCTTGCACTATAGATGCAGCAGGATGTAAAGACACATTGGGTGTATGAATGGCCCATGAAGATGAAGGTAAAATGGCCAGTCAGGGAATTGGTGGCCAGAAGACAGCAGGGGCTGGTAAAGAGATGGTTGAGGCATGCTGAAAGCCTCAGGGATGATGAGGAGGAGATGGTTCAGGTATGTGAGCCATAAGCTGGGATAAATCTCAGTGATGAGGATGAATTGAGATCACTGGAATATCTCAGAGACTGCCAAGAGGGCAGAACATAAATTTCCAATTGCCAGGTGGGCAATGAGATGAGATTGTTGTGGGATCTCATAGACTGTCAGAAGGACAACAAGGGAATTTCATGTTGCCAAGAGGGCAATGAGATGAGATTGTTGCGGGATATCATAGATTGCCAAGGGGGAAGCAGAGAACTCCCATACTACCGGGAGGGAAAGGGAGAGTAGATAAGCTCAGAGATAAGTTCATATTAGCAAGGAAAGCTGACAGAGAAGGAGGATCAGAGGAATCTTCTGATGATTCGGGGAATTCGGATATTCCTGCCACATATCCCGGATGATGCCAACGTGTGTGTTGCAAAGGCAGCAATAGAAGACAAACAGACAGCAGAGACTGTCAAGGAGAAAGAGGTGGATCAGATATCAGAGGTTTCCCAAGTAGAGGAAAAGTAGCATTCGAAAGAATGGCTTGAAATTTTCAGCCAGGAAGCTAAAAAGGAGACAGCTACAACACTGAAGTTGACAGCAGAAGAAGAACATGGAGATAATATGTTCACTACATGGGAGAAGGAGTTGGAGATGCTGGAGGATTAGTTGAACAATACAGAGCCAGCAGATGACTTCCATGAACAGACAGTCAGGCCGATGATAGCAGAAGATGAGCATTTCAAGGAATTGCTCAGAAATTCCAGCCAAGGAACTGAACAAGTGATGAAGACTGCAATGTTGAGGCATGAAGCAGTAGACAAAGAAGAATACCAGCCCAAGGAGAAGCTGGAGGAAGCAGGAGACATTCCTGCAAGAGAAATGGCAGCAGCAGCACTGCCACAGAAGGAAGTTGGACAGCAATTCAGTGGTGAGACTCGAGAGTTGAAATTTGCAGCAGAGTGGCAAGTTAAGGCCACAGCAGATAGAGAAGATGGCATGGGATATTTGGTAGATCTACCCACTGATGAGGAAGAATTGCAGAAAAGGAGACTGCCTGAACAGAGCCAGACACTGGAACAGCTGGATGAGGAGATTGAGAAGATCTGAAAGTTGATGGTCATATTAGTAGAAGGTGCTAGCGAAGGGAAGTTGAGAAGAAGGGAGACAACAGCAGCAGTAGAGCAGCGGAAGAAGCAGCAGCAACAGAGCGGTGGAGCAGATGAACAACTCCAAAGGACTGTTTGGGATCCAGGAGGATTTCAACAATGGTGTTGGGGAGCTCATGAGAAGGATATCATGAATTTTTCACAGCGGAGGATTATGATGCAGGAGCATCACTCCCAAGCCAGCCATGCACCAACCAGCCAGCCATCATTCAATGAAGAAGGAGAGGCGTATCCCTCTCCTTTCAAATTTTGAATTTGAAAACAATGTAATTAATGTTTTGTAAGGCCGTGGAGCCATAAGGCTATGCCTATGCACAGTCTTAGTTAAGAGTAGCCTTAAATAGTTGTAAGGTTGGATCTAGCTCCGATCTGGACTAGACAGCCATTTAATTGTGAATTCAATGTAATTGAAGGAGAGTAGGTGAAATGGAGGGAAGAGCTCGAAGAGCCCCCTCATGTAAAAGATCTTTTGATCTTGTTTAGAGTTAGATATGATATATAGGAGAGTTCTGCAAGAGTTAGTTCGGAGAGGAGAGAAGGAGTCGAGACTCTGTCAAAGTCTGATCTCAAAAACACATTGTAAAGAGGCATTCTTGTTTAATACAAACAGAGCAATTTTTCCTGCATGTTGTTGTCCACATGTTTATGAGTTCATTAATGAATGTCTTTATGTGTTTATGATATGTTGTAGATGTTTGTTAGGTATGCATTTGCAGCGATAGACAGAATTTACTGTCTGTGAGTTCTTTGATTCCAGGGTTGGGTTCTTTGAGGCTTCATGCAAGAGGTTGCATGACAAAATACTGTGGGTTTTGTAAGCCAGTGCAAGGAGTGCACTTCTGAATTCTGTGGAATTTCATACAAAGACGTGCCAGGAGGGCGCACCAGAGGAATTCACTGACTCAAGGAGAATCCTCAAGGTTGTTGAATACCTTGGAGGTGAGACTGTGCAAAAGAGAGCACAGGACAGACCAGAATCACTGAGGGATTCTGTAGAAGCTCTGCAAAGAGGGAATTTGAGCAGGTGCATAGAAGGCACAAAGAAGACAGAATTCCTGAGAATTTTGTAAGGCTTTGCCAAGAGGGCATTGAGTGAATGCACAGGATGCATTAGGAGAAGAACTCTATTTCGAGTTCATTGAGAAGACAAAATCACTGAGGATTCTGGAGACTCTGCCAGGTGGGCATTGAGTTGGTGCAGGAGGGCACAGAAGGAACTCTTGTCTAAGTTTAGAGAGAAAAGAAGTGTCAAGGGAAAACCTTCACAGGGTTACTGAACACCCTACAGGCATAGCAAGGAGTGCTTGAGCAGGAATTTTCCAGAGGGAATTTCCATCCCTTCAAGGAGATAAAGGGGAAAATACCATTGAGGTCTGAGCAATTGAAGGTCGGGAGGAGAAAGACCTGTACAAGGAGTGCACCAAGCCAACACCTGAGTAAAGTGTTGAGAGACAGTCATCTGAAGGCTTTTCAAGCACAGGAGTAGAGCACAGAAAATCTCAGGATAGATCGCACCTTTGCGTACAGAGACTCTGCAAGGAGTGCAAAGGTCGAGAACCTGCTTCGGCTCAAAGAGAATTTAGAACCATCCTATGCAGATCTCTGCCCGAGGGTAGGAGGTCTGCTAACAATTAGACTGGGTGATTGGTGGGGGCGGGGATGATGTCATGTGCACTAGCGTCACCCCTTGTCTTCATCCTCTTGTGTCTCGTCAACCTTTTTGTGGGGTAGGTATAATCTCCCAGTCAGTATTTGATTAGCTCATCGGATTTTTCTTGAGTCTTGGTCCCTTTTGATTTGTGCCAAAGTTATTGATGGATCTATCACCCGGGGAATGGCATGATTCCTAATGATGGGATCATGGCACGCCCTGGGGATAGCGGTGAATGAGATCTTGGCAGGAGTAGGTGCTTTTGTGTGAGTGCTGACAAGCGTGCAAGTTTCTCTTGGCACAAGGGTCGAACGCCTTCAGGCATTAGGTCCGCGCACCTTGAGGTTCTAGTATTGTTTCTCTAGGCCATGATGTTGGGATGAGGGTGTTGTCCCTTAGCTTGTAGGCGTGTTCATGTTTGTGTCGGAAGGGTAGTCATCCTCCTTGTTATTTTGCGCATGTTTTCCAGTTGTCTTGAGCCGGTGTGTGGTGTCATAGTAACTTTTTTCCTAGACTAGGTGCTAGCATTCGTCGTCAGTGGTGTGATTAAACTGTTTTCATCGTCGCCTTCTTGCTTCTTAACTCCTAAAAAAAAATGGTTTCCCTTGTTGTCGTAACGATGGGGTCGTTTCATATGGTATCAGAGCGGGTTCAGCCTGTGACTAGGGATCGCTACGGATTTCATCGATATGATTTGATTATAATGTTTCTAATTGAGTTGACTTGTATGCATGCAAGTAATAATGATTAGAGGATGCCATGGAGGCAGATGACGGGGTGCTAGGGGAGGAGGTGCGACACCTCCAGTAGCATCCACGCTTGAGGGATCTAACCCCCAAGGAGACGAACAGGTTGTCGGGTAGGAGAAGATAGCATTTGGTGATGTGGTCGGAATGATGAGATCTTTTCAGCGCATGTCAAAGGAACTGATTAGTCATTTGGACAAAGATGAGGCTAGAGCATAGGCACCCCCTAAGGGTCCACTGTGCACTCCAGTTAGTACTGGTAGCATTCACCGGGAGCTCGAGAAGGTAAAATTTCCCGATTTCTTTGGTGCCCCGGATGGTGCAACTGTCGAGGCATGGTTGGAGAATATGGCGATGTGCTTTGCACTTCACAATTATACCTCCAACATTAAGGTTTGCATGGTTGTCTTCCAACTGAAAGGAAGTGTTCTTCTATGGTGGAAGATGCTCTTATCGTAGTTGAACATGGTCATCGAACATGTGTCATGGAAATTGTTCAAGGAATGGTTCCGAGAGAGATACCTATCGGAGGAATTCATTGAGCATCAGCTCAATGAGTTCAACGCCTTATGACAGGGCAGTCGTACGGTGCCTGAGTACGAGGCCCATTTTATGGAGCTGCTCCGATATGCTCTGCATCTTAACACTGAGAAAATTAAGTTCAACATGTTCGTGTTTGGCCTTAACGACAACATGCGTGCCAAGGTTAGGATTTTGATGCCTCAAACCTTGCATTATGCCATCCAGAAGGCCCTCATAGTAGATGAGGAACTTATCAGTAGGGGTCAGAGCAGGACTCTAGTGAGACTCGCAGGGCAGGTGTTGTCTGGTGCACTGCAGCATCAGACACCTACTAGACATACGTTGAGATATCATGGCTTTCAGAGGGGATCCACTTTCACTACACCTTGATGATCCATGCCTTAGCAACAGAAACCTTATCAGGGACCATAGAATCAACAACAACGTCGACCACAACAGCAGCAGTTTAGGCCTGTTCAGCAAAACAGACCAGGATTCTAGGCCAGTGGGTCGTCATCTTCTACTTCGGGTACCAGGAATAATGGACCGAAGCAGGGGTGTTGGACATGTGGGGACACACACTACCAACACGATTGCCCTATGGAGAGGACTAGATCATCTAGATCAGCCAGACCCACTACTGTGGGAGATTTGGGCAAGGCCCATCAGATTCATGAAATGGTGAATAACCGCCAAGCAGAGCATCAGTCGACTGTGCTTGAGATGACAGGTACCATCACTGACCAGACCCTTAGTATTTTGATAGATCCGGTGCTACCAAGAGTTTCATTTCTGGTGCAGCGCTAAAAAGGATTAAGGTAAAGTCAGTCGAACAGGATGAGTTTACCTTCGTAGAGATGGCCTCGGGAGCCAAACAAAAGGTTGGAGGAAAGGTTACGAGCTATATCCTTAACCTGGGAGAGTTTGTCACCAGGGCCAACCTGTACGTCACAATCTTAGGATCTTATGACATCGTGATTAGTATGGACTGGTTGGAATCACATGAGGCGATACTCAACTGCAAGACGAAACGGTTGAGCTTGGTCGATGATGAAGGACAGAGATGAGTGATTGTAGGTCGAAACCAAGTATTTTCCCTGAGGTTCATCTCTTCCTTGCATCTTCGGCAGAGCATGCGCAAGGGATGTAATCTTTATGTGATCCTTGTTTTAAACAAGAAGGGAGTAGCAGAAGGTCTAGAACACCTTCCTATGGTGAGAGAGTTTGCAGACATCTTTCCAGAGGAGTTACTTGGGATGCCGCCAGAGAGGGAATTGGAGTTTACCATAGACCTAAAATCAGGGACTGAACCGATAGCAAGAACGCCTTATCGAATGTTGACCCCGGAGTTACATGAGTTGAGAATGAAACTAAATGAATTGTTGGACTTGGGACTGATACGTCCAAGTGTGTCACCGTGGGGTGCACCTGTTATTTTCATATGAAATAAGGATGGGTCATGGAGGCTCTACATTGACTACCGTCAATTGAACAAGGCCACGATCAAGAATCAATATCCATTGTTGAGGATTGATGATCTATTCAATCAGATGAAGGGTGTTACGGTGTTCTCAAAGATCAATTTGCGATCAGGGTACCACCAGTTATGGATTAAGGAAGATGATGCCCCTAAGACCGCCTTTAAGACAAGGTTTGGACATTATGAGTTTATTGTTTTACCATTTGGACTGACAAATGCTCCAGAGGTATTTATGAGTTTGATGAATGGGGTGTTCTGCGAGTACTTGTACAAGTTCATCCAAGTATTCATTAATGATATTTTGATTTACTCTCGGACGATGGAGGAGCATGATGAGCACTTACGCTTGGTACTACAATGTTTGCGAGAGAACAAATTGTATGGAAAGTTTTCCAAATGCTCATTTTATCAATAGAAGATTCACTACTTAGGGCATGTCATCTCTGGCGAAGGTATCATCGTGGATCCATCCAAGGTCAAGGCTATTATGGAATGGCCTGCGTCGATGAATTTCCTGGAAGTGCATAGCTTCATGGGTTTAGCAGGATACTATTGAAGGTTTGTCGAGGGATTTTCAAAGATAGAAAATCCGATCACAAAGTTGCAGAAGAAAAACAAGAAGTTTGTTTGGACCGAGAAATGTGCGGAATCATTTTGGAGGCTCAAGGGGATATTGACAACAACACCAATACTAAAGGTCCCTGACATGGACACGCACTTCCTGGTATGCACTGACACATCCAAGGAAGGCTTAGGAGGAGTCTTGATGCAAGAAAGTAGAGTGATCGCTTACATCTCGAGGAAACTGAGAAGGCATGAGGAGAACTACGCAACGCACGACTTGGAGTTGTTAGCCATTGTTTATGCCTTGAAGGTTTGGCAACACTACCTTGTTGGATGAAAGTTTGAACTAAATACTGACCACTATGGACTACAACACATCTTTACGCAAAGCGACCTGAACGCATGACAACGACGTTGGTCAGAATTGTTTAGCGAGTACAACTTTGAGATTACTTACATAAAAGGAACAGTGAACCGAGTGGCAGATGCATTGAGTCGGAGACCATGCATCTTTTTGGTGTTGCCACTTCAGACTAATATACATGAAAATATTTTAACTTTACAGCATGACGATGACTAGTACAAAGAGGTCGAGGGTTTTATCAGACAAAACACGATGATGGTACCAAGATTTGAAGGATTTACGTTTGACGACAATGGTTTATTGAGGTTTAAAAATTGGATTTACATACCACCGAACGGTGAGTTGAGGAGCTTGATCCTAAGCGAGGCTCATAGAGCAGTTTACATGGCTCACCTGGGAGTCATGAAGATGAGGGCAGACCTTAAGCCCTTATTCTTCTGGAAGGGAATGAAGGCATACATAGTCAACTATGTGGCCAGATGTCTAGAATGTCAGCAAGTAAAGGCTAAACATAGGCACCCAACAGTATTACTACAGCCACACGCTATTCCAGAATCGAAATGGGAGGTTATTTTGATGGATTTTATTGTTGGATTTCCATTGACGGAAAGGAGACATGACTCGATTTTCGTATTAGTAGACACTCTAACGAAGAGTTCTCACTTTATTCCTGTGCATACGACGTATCAGGCACCTGACATAGCTAGAATTTTCATCAGTGAGATTGTGAGGTTGCATGGCATGCCTAAGAGGATTACATCTGATCGAGGATTGGTGTTTACTAGATGATTTTGGATGAGTTTCCAAGAGGCCTTTTGAAGACAACTAAAATTCAGTACGATGTATCACCCGGAGACTGATGGGAAAATCGAACAAACGAACCAGACCTTGGAGGACATTTTGTGCATGTACGTGATGGACTAGCAAAAGCGTTGGGAAGAATTCTTGCCACTAGTGGAATTTGCTTATAACAACAATTACCAAAGCACCATTAATATGGTGCCTTTTGAGATTCTTTACGGGTGACTGTGTCGGATGCCTTTGAGTTGGGATTGGCTTGAGGATAGGGCCCTGGTGGGACCAGAAGTGATACAAGAAATGGAAGAGCAAATGAAAACAATAAGACAAAGGATTAAAGAAGCACAGGATCGATAGAAGAGTTATGTCGATGCACACCGTGTCAACCATAGTTACGAGGTTGGTGATTGATTCTTCTTGTGGGTTAGACCACATAAGAGTTCGATCGATTTTGGAAAGGGAGATAAACTCTCTCCTAGGTTCATGGGACCTTTCAATATTGTGGAGAGAAAGGGGCCCATGGCCTATCGACTAGCCTTGCCTGATTCCTTGAGGCGTATGCACAATAATTTTCACGTATCTGTTTTGAGACATTATTTTAGTGATCCTACACATGTTATTGACATGAGTTATTTGCAGGTGTCGAATGAGGGGTTGCTCATGGCTGAGCCAATCCACATCTTGGATCATCGCATTCGATAGATACGATGTCGAATAGTAGATTAGGTCAAGGTCCAGTGGGACAGCTCTAGTCCGCACTCGGCGACCTGGGAGGACACATATGATATGCACCAGCATTTTCCATTTTTGTTTGATAGATAGACTTATGATACCATGATACACTTTATTTTGACATTTATACTATGAAACTTCAGGATGAAGTTTAGACCAAGAGGGGGTGTATGTAACATCCCTCTTTTGCGCACTGAGCAAACTTATTCTTTGAGGACACTTGCTCACAAGTGATCCATATTTTATGCTATTAAAACATTGATTTTGATTATGAGGAATTATGGGTTGGTGACATGTTGTTTTACTGCATTAAGATAGACGGGTGCTATTGACTCAATTTTACTGAGTGTGCGGGATTTTGGACCTCGAGGATGTAGAGGCATCGATGGAACCCCTTGGACTCTGGATTGAGTCGGGGAGTGTACCATTGGGGTTTGATTATTTTATTGTTATATTAGTGCATCTAATTAGATGATATGATTATGGATATATTTCTGACATGATTCAATGATGATGTAGGCTGACGATATCTTGTCGACTAGACTCACATGTGGAGTAGAGGGGTCACGCATGACCACCAGAGAGGTTAAGGGAAAGGTGTGGATAGTAGTCCTACCACAACCTATTAGCACTCCCGTCGTGGCTCGAACTATAGGTTAATGATTACCTAGTTCAAGAGGACCCACGATGTCGTGAGGGAAGACTATGACAATCGCTCATGATGATTCTAAGGGGCATGCAATAAGGAGGGGGCCTTATTCCTTACAGGCCCTTAGTCTCCCACAAGTTCACCTGGTGGAGTATTGACTCCAAGGGTTTTTGATGTCTACCAAATCATTCAAGAGGCAAGTGGCACCCTTCGAGCACTTAGTGCGTCCTGAAGGGCACATCACTCAAGAAAAATGGAAAGAGGTGAGTGGCACCCTTGGAGCACGTAGTGTGTCCTAAAGGGCACATCACGCAAGGGAACAGATGAGGCAAGTGGCGAGTTGAGGAGCTTGATCCTAAGCGAGGCTCATAGAGAATTTTACATGGCTCACCTAGGAGTCACGAAGATGAGGGCAGACCTTAAGCCCTTGTTTTTCTGGAAGGGAATGAAGGCAGACATAGTCAACTATGTGGCCAGATGTCTAGAATGTCAACAAGTAAAGGCTGAACATAGGCACCCAACAGTATTACTACAGCCACACGCTATTCCAGAATCGAAATGGGAGGTTATTTTGATGGATTTTATTGTTGGATTTCCATTGACGACAAGGAGACACGACTTGATTTTCATAGTAGTAGACACTATGACGAAGAGTTCTCACTTTATTCCTGTGCGTACGACATATCAGGCACCTGACATAGCTAGAATTTTCATCAGTGATATTGTGAGGCTGCATGGCGTGCCTAAGAGGATTACATATGATCGAGGATTGGTGTTTACTGGATGATTTTGGATGAGTTTCAAAAAGGATAAATCACACTTTTTTAATAATGGTGTGATCCATGTTAACCTTCAAATATTCAAGTCCCTTACAATGGGATGAAGCAGGTCATACTATTGTTTACTTAAGAAATCACTCTCCCATTGCTTCTTTGGATGGGATCACACCTTATGAAGCATGGTATGGATTCAAGCCTCAAATCAAACATCTTCGAATTTTTGGTTCAATATGTTATGCATTAGTTCCTAAAGAAAAGAAAACTAATTTAGATTCACGAAGTGTGAAATGTATCTTGCTTGGATATTCCGATGAGAAGAAGGGATGTTGCCTTTTATCCGAAAACAAATTCATTTCCAGTCGAGATGTTATATTTGATGAAATAGAAAGCAAGAGTGTTGCATAAATAAAAAACCTTCTTGAAATATTGGACAAACAAGTTGATAAATAAAAACTCAAGATGCACAATCAAGCAAGTCAACAACGTTGGTTTGAAATTGATTGGACTTCTTCAGAACATGACAATTCCTCTTAAAATTTATCTTCTTCATCATCACATAGTTCATGTGAATATTCTTCCAGTAGTTCATTAGATAATGACTCTCCACCTCTGGATACTTCAGAGGAAAATAGAGCTTTTATCTTTATCAATCCTATCTTTAATAATGGTGATAATTCAAATCCCCAAATGAATTAATATCAACTCCCTAAGTGGGCTATTCAAATTTTGAAATATGTGAGACCTGATGAACGAAATAAAATGAGTACAATAAGTTCAAACAGGTAAGAAGAAAAATTTTCCCTGATATCAAATGATTTTACTGAGCCCCCAACTTTCAAAGAGACAGTAAAACATGAATAATGGCAACAAGCAATGGTTGATGAGTATAAAGCAATGATAGAAAATAAGACTCAAAAAATTGTTGATTGTTCTCCATATGTTAAACCCATTGGGTGCAAATGGGTTTACCAAATCAAGTATAATCCAATCGGAACAATAGATCATTATAAGGCAAGAATTGTAGCCAAGGGTTTTTCCTAATAGGAAGGGATTGATTATGAAGAAACTTTTGCGCCAGCAGCAAAGTCGAACATAATTTGAATGGTACTTGCATTATCATCTCAAAAAGGATGGAAAGTACATTAGATGGATGTCAAAAGCTTCTTCCTCAATGGATATTTGCAGGAAGAAGTATATATGACACAACCTCTTAGTTTTGATCTCAAAGAATAGGAAGAAAAAAAATTGTAAGCTAATCAAGGTGTTGTATGGATTGAAACAATCTCTCAGAGCTTGGTATGCCAAAATGGATGATTAACTTCGCAAAGTTGGATTTCAGCAAAGTGAACCTGATGATACCCTATATGTGCACCTACAAGGGAAAAATATGGTAATTTTAGTCATGTATGTTGATTACTTGATCATTACTAAGAACAATGATGATAATATTATTCAGATAAGGAAAGAATTATAGGTTGGATTCAAGCTGACAGATTTGGGATTACTTCACTACTATCTTGGAGTTGAA
>ML820105.1:101310-119373 GCA_009831015.1 Picea engelmannii | reverse complement strand
GTCATATGGGATTGATCTATTTACATCTTTGATTCCAACATACCAAAAAAACCTGCAAAAGACAAGAACTTGTTAACTTGAAATCTCTCAAAAAAATGATTGAAGATTGAATATAAATTTGAACACGTTCAAATTTATATATCTTGTGTACATACATGTAACATTTATATATATACACACCTGCGCACATCCCTTGATGGATTATATTCATGGCTTAGCGCCATTTTTCACCATTCAACAACTTGTTCAGCGGATTCAAATCGATCGGCATGAGGGTTCAGCTTATACCTTCGAAATGCTAGTTTTATACATGCCCCTGCACCATCGTGCTCTCATTTTCCATGACCAATATCAAAAAAATTCCAACAATATGTAATGTTAAATTTTTTATGAAGACGACATAACCAATATAATGATCAAGAAGATTTGAACTGACTCGCACACCCATCTGACCATATCCAATGTCGATCGAATCTAATTTCGCGTTCTTTCAATGAATCATAAAATTTATCAAAACAATGTTGTACATAATGTGTGTCATGTGCTCGATCATCACTTATATAAAAGTAATATTCGTTAATAACATGTCGATTGTCGTTGGTGGTTTCTATGTTATCAAGACTCCATTGAGCATGTCTATATAGAATGTGGACAAATATCATTACTTGATTAGAATGATAATATTTGCTTTGTATTTCTTTTTGTGCAGTGAATGTGTAATTCTTTGTAAAATCAACTACAGACAAAATTCTCCCTAGTCGAAACACTTCACAGGATTGTTTGAATTATAGATCTTGTCATCGAGATCTATGTGAATGCTTGGTGTATTTATATATTTCTTCCTCAAACTTCTTCAAAAAATCTATCACGCAGATTGTGTAACGGACCTCCCATTTCGTTACGACAACAAGCCTCACATAACAAGTGCAAAAAAAAAAATTGTGTGTGTATGTAGGAAGGTAATAATGACATTATACTCAGCATCACAACACGATGACAAACACAACACAAGTAACTCACGCCACAACAAACATAATGACCTAACATAAAAGAACATCAAGCACCTGAAATCAATGTACGACATTCAACCGACGAAGAATAACAATGACTACCCGCCCGTCCTACCCTGCAATGGTTAGGAACTCTAGGACACATAAGCAACACTCAAGCCCGGGTTCCCATCAATTTTGACCATTTAAGGTCTCAAGGTTGGCGACTGTTCTGAGGAACAAGGAGGTGTCTACATCCCACTCGACACAAGCAGACCAAGACTACTAAGCTAAGGACAATCATCCTAACAACCCAATGCACCCGAAATTAATTACACAAGTAACTATAACCATTACAGTGAGAAAAATCAATCACATTGAACGTTTACAAACCACGTACAAACATTAATTAATATTAAACAACAGCCATTAATCAAGGCTAAAAGGTCGTTATCTATGACTTAAATTGGCATTAATTACAGATCAATTAACCAGTCTAAATTCCATTAGTCAACGAGTTACCCACCGAACTTAACATGAATTACAACTCAAATTTAGCGAGTCTAGGTTACCAATTAGGAGATATCTATAAATCCAATTAACCATAAACTTGAATAACAACATTAACATTCTTAAAGTGGAATGCTACCTATAACACTTATGAACAGTTAAACCTCAACATTAGTCTAGATAAAATGACTGAACTATTAATGTTTAAGACATTATTATAGATGTTTTCATTTCATTAGATAACGATAGCATAATCCAAGATCGCTGAGAAATACACAATCAGAAGAGACACAACATTTATCCTGGGAAACCCTCTAGGGGAAGAAACCTAGCAAAACTTCCTTAATATAAATAGCCAATACAATGCCAAGAGATCTTTTATGCTAATACAGAAAGTCCTCTCCCAGATATGCTCCACTCTCTCTCTCCTTCTTCTCTAGTAGTAGATCTGAACTTGTCTCTCAGAATGAGCAAGTGAGTTGTGTCTAAGTGAGGTGATAGCCTCCTTTATTTATACAAATCTGGCACGTGTGAAGTGTCTCTTCACTAGCAAGGCCGACTTCTCAAACTGGGTGGGTAAACCCACCTTTATTATATTTATGGTCTTCTTTAATGTTTGTTGGGGCTGACTTCTTATTCTTCCTATTACAATTATATTTTGACCAATCCGAAAGAGGGGATTTGGTCCTATTACAATAACCAACATGATCAATCCACAATGGGGATTGATCCTATGAAAAATATATCAATAATAACAAGAATACTCTTTGCAATTACATTATTTCAACACTCCCCCTTAACAAGAAGGGTATTCTTCAGCAGCATCATGTGAGAGAGAGAGGACGGAATCATCAATAGCATCAGGTAAGTGAGAGGACAGCATCATCAATATCATCTTAGAACATTGACTGGCATATCTATAAATCATTGGAAGTTTTCTTCATCGGCAGCATCGTCATTCTCAAGGAATGACATCATCATCTGCATCAATATGTATTAGTATAAAAATTGATACATCATCATCATCACAGCACAAGGTTGTCTCATCATAATACAAGACTGGCTTTATGTCACAACTGTCAAGTTGGAAGCTCAGTACTTGTCTCATCTCAATGTCTTTCTTTACGTCACAGCACTCAAGTTGGAAGCAAGATACTAGACTAGCTTTACGTCACAGCTATCAAGCTAGAAGCACAGTACTAGTCTCATCTCATCGTCTTACTTTACGTCACGGCACTCAAGCTGGAAGAAAGATACTCGTCATGCTTTACGTCACAACCATCCGGTCGGAAGGAGGATACTAGACTAGATTTACGTCATAGCTATCTAGCCAAAAGCTCAATGCTAGTCTCATCACATCATCTTGCTTTACGTTTGACAACTTGGTCAGAAGAAAGGTACACACCTCATCTTGCTTTACGTCTGACAGCTAGGTAAGAAGCAAGAAACACATCTCATCTTCCTTTACGTCTGACAGCTAGGTCAGAAGCAAGGAACAAATCTCATCTTGCTTTATGTCTGACAACTTGGTTAGAATAAAGGAACATCATCTCATCTTGCTTTACGTCTGACAGCTAGGTCAGAATAAAATAACACATCTCATCTTGCTTTACGTCTGAAAGCTAGGTTAGAAGCAAGGAACACATCTCATATTTCTTTACATTTGATAGCTAGGTCAGAAGCAAGGAACACATCTCATGTTTCTTTACGTCTGACAGCTAGTTCAGAAGCAAGGAACACATCTCATCTTTCTTTACGTCTGACGACTAGGTCAGAAGCAAGGAACATCACATCTTGCTTTACGTATGACAACTAGGTCAGAAGCAAGGTACACATCCTGCTTTACGTCACAACCACAAGGTAGGAAGTAGGGAATATCTCATCACATCAACTACTCCCCCTTTTGAGGAAGGTCCTTTCGGACTATGCCGAGCTTATCTCAGAAGTACTCAAACTTCACACGAGATAGGGGCTTGGTTAACATGTCAGCAACCTATTCATCTGTGCTAATGTAATGGAGCTTCAAGGCTCCTCTATGTACCATGTCACAGATGTAATGATAATGGATCTCTATGTGCTTCAACCTGTCATGGAATACAAGATTCTCTATCATCTTTATGCAACTCTGGTTGTCACATAGAATCAAGGTTTCTCTCATCTCTAATTCGAATAGGTCGGTCAGAAAATTTCAAAGACATATAGCTTCGCAGCTAGCAGAACATGCAGCAATGTATTATGCTTCTGCTATGCTGAGAGCAATACTAGATTGCTTCCTACTCTTCCACGAGATCATAGCTGATCCCAAATTGAAACAGCATCCTGAAGTGATTTTCCTGTCATAAACACTTCCTGCCCAATCTGCATCAGTATATCCACTCAATGTGAAATTAAGATCTCCATCATAGCTGAGACCATAATATATTGTACCTTTAAGGTACCTCATCACATGTTTTGCAGCCACTAGGTGAACACGTCTGGGTTCTACCAGAAACTTACTCAAGGTGTTCATGAAAAAAAAAATGTCTAGTCTAGTGTTCGTCAGGTACATCAAGGATCCAATAATCTGTCTATACAATGTGGCATCAATCAATTCTGATGAAGTATCGACCAGCAGCTTTAGCTTCGCTTCCATGGGTGTATTCATGGGCTTGCATTCCAACATGTCAAATCTCTTTAAGATTTTGACCGTGTACTTCCCTTGGTTAAGGAAGATCCTCTCAGGACTCTGCCATACCTCAAGACCCAAGAAATAATGCATTAGGCCAAGGTCTTTCATTTCAAATTCCGAGGCAAGTCTCTTTTTACATTCAGCGATGATTTTTTCTTCTCCAGTTAAGAATAATTCATCCACATATAGCAGTAAGATTACTGGCTCATTATTCATAATTTTTAAGTAGAGATTAGAGTCTGCTTTACTCTTGGTAAATCCTAAGATCGTCAAGAAACTGTCTATATGGCCATACCAATCTCTAGGAGCTTGCTTCAATCCGTATAAGGCTTTCTTCAATCTGTAGACATGAGACTTCCTGTCTTCAACCTCAAATCCTTGAGGTTGCTCTATATACACTTCCTCTTCGATAACACCATTTAGGAAAGTTATCTTCATGTCCATCTGGTGCAGCTTCCACTTCATATTAGTTGCAAGAGCTATGATGGTTCTAATCGAAGTGTATCTAGCCACAAGAGAGAATGTCTCTTCATAGTCAATGCCTTCCTTCAGGGAAAATACACGAGCAACAAATCTTGCTTTATACTTCTCAATACTTCCATCGGCAGCATGTTTTAATTTGAAGAACCATCTGGAGGATACCACATCATTATCCTTCGGTCTGGGAACTATTTCCCATACTTCATTCTTCATTATGGATTGGTATTCCTCTGTCATTTATCCTGCCCGTTCTTTTCTCTGAATGGCTTCTTCAAAGCAGGTAGGCTCCTCTTCTAGGAGATCACACATCAAAGCCGTATAACTGGAGAATGGATTTGGTCTTTTCACTTGTCTCATAGTTCCTTGGGGAACACCATACTTTTCTCCATATTGAATAAGCTCTCTATCCCAAGTTGGCTTTATTTTATGGAGGATCGCCATTTGAGGAGGTTCTTGCACTTCTACTATATCATGGTCTTCTAGAAGTTCCTTATCAGAGGAATTTACGACTTCCCTTACTGGTTTTGCAGCTCTGGGAACCTCCCTCATTGCAGTATTGGGGATTACGGGCTCCTCTTCATATACCTCTTCAAGCTAGCATAGTTTAGATTTCTTGAGCATTGCATCTTCATCAAAGGTAACATCCCTGTTGATCTCAATGTGATGTTGACCTGGTATATAGATTTTGAAGGCCTTGGAGACCTCACAGTATCCCACAAATATTCCCTTCTTTCCTGAAGGGTCCAGCTTGTTTCTCTTTTCTTAGGTATATGAATAAACACTGGACAGCCAAATATTTTTAGATGGCTTACCTCTGGATTCTTTCCGGTGAACATATCTTCCAGTGTCTTAAGCCCAAGTGCACTATGGGATAATTGGTTCTTCACATAAACAACTACCATTGTTGCTTCTTCCCATAAGCACATAGGAAGATCTTGATCATGGATCATAGTCTTCACAGCTTCCAGTATGGTTATGTTCTTTCATTCAGCTACACCATTTTGTTGGGGATTATGGGGAGTAGTGAGTTCCCTCTTGATTCCAACATATTGCATAAGTTCACAAACTCTTTTGAGGTATATTCTCCTCCATTATCTGATCTGAGTATCTTGATCTTTATTTCAGAAAGGTTCTTTATCAAGGCTTTGAATTCCTTGAACTTACTGAACACTTCATCTTTAGTCTTCAAGAAACATATCTAGGTTTTACGAGAGTAATCATTAATGGATGATACATAATATACATGCTTGTTAATGGAGGATGATGGCATTGGGCCACACACATCATAATGGATGCGTTCTAGGACTCCTTCTGTCTTGTTGTCCCTCTTCAAAAAAGGGTTCTTGATATTCTTCCCTTGTGCATATCCATTGCATACGCCTTTATGGTCACCTTTGAGTTCTGGTAAACCTATGACCACTTTGCATATGTATGGTAGCGCCTTGTAGTTGATGTGGGATAATCTTATATGCCAAAGTTCACATGAGTTTTCAATGGCGTGGGTCATAGCAGCCTCTGAGTGACCCTTTAATTTATACAAGACATTTTCTTCATTACCAATGATGATTGTTTCATTTAAAGTTTCTCCCTTAGCCCACATAAGAACTTCTCCATCTATAAAGGCAACTCTGAAGCCTTTCTTTTCTAAAGTTGAAATGGAGAGTAGGTTCTTCTTTGAGCCTAGTACATATAGTACGTCCTTCATTTTTAGTGAATTCCCTGAATTTAGTTTATGGTTTGATTCTCCCACTACCTTGATGGGATATTGGTAATCATCTCCAAGTGTCACTTTCTAATAAAACTTCTTCTCTGAGATACAAGAGAAAATGTTTCTTTGTCCCGTCATGTTCTTGGATTCACCACTATCAATGATCCAAGTGTCCTCTCCAGGTGTTACAGATATTGAGAGGGAAGAGATCAACACATGTTCTTTGATCTCCTCTCTTATCATCTTTGCAGGTGGCTCTTCATCTTCGACTACATGGGCATGGAGCCTCTTTTGTTTTCTCTTGTATTCTTCTCATATGGCTAGACAAAACTTCCCAATGTGTCCCATCTTGTCACAATGATAGCATTGTACAGATGAGTAGTCTCTTTCCTTTTGTTGTCCTTTCTTCTGAAATCTCCTTGGATGAGATTCTTTATGATTGAATTTATTTGATTGTTGAGGCTCTTTATGAGTCTCCTTATGGAAGTAGGTTTTCTTCCTTCCTCCTTTGGTGTGAGTAGCTATGGCTTGGTCAGCATCCCTTGCTAGTAACGCTTCCTGATTCGTTACTCATGTTTCTTCTTGGATGCATTCTTCCCATAGACTGTCAAACTTCAGTTTCTCCTTTCTGGCACATATCGTCTGGATGAAAGAATCCCAAGGTCTTGTGAGACCATTTAGGGCCATCATTATGAGTTCACCTTTGTCTATGGTATCTCCAATAGCTTCTAGTTGTTCTTTGAATTCTGAGATTCTGGAGAAGTATTCCTGAATCATTTCTCCTTTCTACATCCTTGTATTCTTCAATTGAGTTCTAAGATTCATCTTCTGATTTATGTTCTTTCCTTCATATAGTCTGGTAAAGGCATCAAAAATTTCCTTCGGGGTCTTCTTAGATGACACATAAGGAATCAAATGGTCTTTGATTGAATGTAAAATGATTATTTTGGCCCTTATTGTGTCCTTTTGATTCTTTTCCTTTTCTGCAACATCGTCGGGTTTCGGTACTTCATCTTTGATGAATCTTGCTAGGTCATTTTCTTCAAGAATGAGGCTAATCCTATACTTCCAGGAAAGGAAGTTTTCCACTCCTTCTAACTTGTCAACAAGCTTAATGCTTGCAGACATCTTTACCTAGAGCTAGGAAAATGAATGAAAAATGAAAGTACTCAAAATAAAAAACTGAACTTACCAGGAGGTGTGTTTGGTTGAGGCGAGTAGCCTGGTGTGTTTAGATCTGAGAAAATCCAACTTTTTCTCCTCCAAATTTGATCTGCGGATTTCTGGACTGGTGCTTCTAGTTTTCTGGTACCTCTGGTACTCCGGTACTTCTTGTACTTCTGGTACCCTAGTTTTTTGGTACTTCTGGTACTTTGTGAAACTAGGGTTTCACTTTTCAGGAGATCCATCCACTGAAAAGGTGCACTGAGAGTGCCAAAGTGATCCTTAGGGGAGGGTGCACTTTTCTAGATGGTTTCGGGGCTGAAAAGATTCACCAATAAAAAGCCCTAATTTTCATGTACGGTAACAGTGATGTTTTTCACTTGTGAAATATGCTTCCTTCAGCTTGGATCTGATACCATGTTAATGTTTAAGCCATTATTATAGATGTTTGCATTTCATTAGATAACAATAGCATAATCCAAGGTCACTGAGAAATACACAATCACAAGAGACACATCATTTATCCTAGGAAACCCTCTAGGGGAAGAAAACCCAACAAAACTTCCTTAATACAAATAGCCAATACAATGCCAAGAGATATTTTATGCTAATATAGAAAGTCCTCTCCCAGATATGCGCCACTCTCTCTCTCCTTCTTCTCTGGTAGTATATCTAAACTTGTCTCTCAAAATGAGAAAGTGAGTTGTGTCTAAGTGAGGTGCTAGCCTCCTTTATTTATACAAGTCTGGAATGTGTGAAGTGTCTCTTCACTGGTAGGGCTGACTTCTCAAACTGGGTGGGTAAACCCACCTTTATTATATTTCTCATCTTCTTTAATGTCTGTTGGGGATGACTTCTTATTCTGCCTATTACAATTATCTTTTGACCAATCCGCAAAAGGGGATTTGGTCCTATTACAATAACCGACATGATCAATCCAAAATGGGGATTGATCCTATGAATAATATATCAATAATAACAAGAATACTCTTTCCAGTTACATTATTTCAACATGGACTATTCACACTAGTTGTTTATTATCATTGAGGAGGAAACTGCCAGCTAATAACATTGCTATAGCAAATCAACAAGGTAATTACATATATGTTACATAACAATTTATTACGGCAGTTAACAAGGCATTTAACATAATGATTAACATAATCAATTAATTGAGCAATAACAGGGTAGTTTGTATGACTATTTTCATAACAAGTATTATAGCACTAACAAGGCAATTATCATGTTAATTAACATAACAATTAATATAACAGTAGCGATGCAGTTTATATGACGGTTAACATAACGATTAATAGTGCAACAACAATGCAATTTACATAATTGTTAACCATTTAACTCGTTGTGGCATTTAATCAATAAGTTGGAATCTACTGACCATTCACAGTGCTGTAGCAATTGTTCTGGCATTTAGTAAGGCAATTAATATAGAATTTAACATTGCAATTAACAAGACAATTAACTGTAGCAATTGTTCTAGTAAATTCATGGTCATTCCAGCAAGCTCAGTCAACATTCTAAAGGAAAAAATCATGGGTAATTACAACAAGCTCTGGCAACATTCTAAAGGAAAAATCATGGGTAAGTACAGCAAGCTCCGGCAACATTCTAAAGGCAAAATCATGGGTATTTAAATAGCAATCTAAGTCAATCTTTAAAAGAAAAAACGTGGGTAATTTTAACAGCAATCTCTTCACATTTTAAAGGCAAAAATCATGGGCAATTAAACAACAACTCAGTCACGTTTTGGATGGAAAATCGTGAGCATTTAAACATTGATCTCAGTCACGTTTTGAATGGAAAATTCGCGAGCATTTAAACAACAATCACAGTCTCAATTTAAAAGGGAAAAACATGTACAGGGACACACTAGAAGGACATTCATGGCTATCCATATTTTAAATATGCAGAATGATGTGCCCAAAACACACCAGAAGGAACTCCATGTTGCCATCATCATTTAAAAGAAAAAAATGCTGGCAAAATGCAGACATGGAAATGAATTTGTTTTCCATTGCTAGGATACCAATGCCACATAGACAGGAATACAAAAAAAAAAGTTTTTCATCTTCCAGACACCAATATAAAATGCAGATAGGAAATCAAACATTATTCCCATTGCCAGAGTACCAATACAATGCAGACAGGAATACAAAAAAAACGTTTTTCATCTCCCGGACACCAATATAAAATGCAGATAGGAAATCAAACGTTATTCCCATTGCTAGAGTACCAATACAATGCAAACAGGAATACAAAAAAATGTTTTTCATCTCTCGGACACCAATATAAAATGAAAATAGGAAATCAAATATTCTTCCCATTGCCAGAGTACCAATACAATGTAGACAGGAATACAAAAACGTTTTTCATCTCCCGAACACCAATATAAAATGCAGATAGAAAATCAAACGTTCTTCCCATTGCCAGAGTACCAATACAATGTAGACAGGAATACAAAAAAAATGTTTTTCATCTCCCGGACACCAATATAAAATGCAGATAGGAAATCAAACGTTCTTCCCATTGCCAGAGTACCAATACAACGCAGACAGGAATACAAAAATGTTTTCCATCTCCCGGAAACCAATATAAAATGCAGATAGGAAATCAAACATTCTTCCCATTTCCAAAGTACCAATACAATGCAGACAGGAATACAAAAACGTTTTTCATCTCCCGGACACCAATATAAAATGAAAATAGGAAATCAAATGTTTTTTTTTGTTCATTGCCAGAATACCCAAAAATTTGGAGACCGGAAATCAATTCGTGCTTCCAATGTTATAACCCCAATACAGTGCAGACAACAGTAAGAGAATGAAAGTATCCAATGGGAAAGGTCATGGAATGATTTTCGGGGTATCTATCAGTCAAGGCATAGAGAAAACCAACCAGGACACAAGATAATCCACACGTAGTGGTCGTTGCCAGATGGAGGAATCAACAATCAGCTAGGGGAAAACATCAAGGGTAGACGGCTAACAGGTTCATCCTTCGCTCATAATCCTCTCACAGAAAAGAAGGGCGTTGAAATCCATAGGTCTTTTAACGCTAAGGTGATGACCGTAGATCAGGCTCCTGGTCGATTACTCAGGCGAGGACTGGTGAGCTAGGGGTGAAGGCTAAACAACCACGAAGGTCACAATCAACACAGCAAGGTGGTCAAGACATGTGGGAAAACGAAGGCCATGGGAGTCAACAACCATCGAGCTAGGCTAAGGAAAGTTCAGTCATCAATTTAAAAAAAAACACCAATTTACTTCTCCGTTAAATAAGCAGATCCAAGCATAAGTCCTAATACATTCTACCATACAAAAATGAAGAGAGCGTACCATTGCCTGATCCCCCGCTCTGAATGACGTCACGCACGTTCCTTACTTTACAAAAATTTTCTTTTAGTTAAGTTTATATAATTAATTTCCTAAAAATTCATCCACGTACAAGTGTCACCCATCCTCTTCCTTCCTCCATAAATTAACTTCTTTAATTAATTAATTATCTTTATTTCCCTCACCCACCTAGAGTTACTCCTAGAATCACTTTTAGGTGTCCCCAAATTCTCTTACAGGTTTTAATAACTTTCCCTTTTAATAAATTGCTAGTTCAGTTTAAATTAGAAAGCTCTTAAATGGTAGATGCTTTACTAAGTTTGACCTTCCGCTTTTTCCCTTAAGTTCCCCTTTTTCCCTTTTTATGTTTGCCTCTTTTCCTAGTTTCCTAAAATTTTAGATTTTCCCTATTTCACCTTTTTAATTAGAACTCAAAAAGGCAAGTGTGGAATTTAACCCTTTTTCCCTTTTATCATTTAGTTAGTATATTTTAAATTATCAAAAAGATAAAACAATTAATTCCAATTGATTTTTTATGAATAATTTAAATTTCTTACTCCCTTCGTGTTACAAGATTTTACGAAGATCATAATTATTATTTAAGTTGTTTTTTTTAATTATTATTATTATTTTTTATAGGTAGACAAAATTTTACCACTAGCGTAATTTAGACTTAGACCTTAAATTTTGTATTGGGCGACATTTAATTAGGGAAATTGTTTTTTTTTTTTTTTTTAATACTTAACACGTTATACGTCCTAAGGTCGTCTAGGTTCATTCATTTATCAAAACAATGTGACGTTCCCTTCAGGACGCACTAGGTGCTCCAAGGGTGCCACTCGCCTCTTTCCATTTTTCTTGTGCGACGTGCCCGTCAATATGCACCACGTGCTCCAAGGGTGTCACTCGCCTCTTGACTGACTTGGTAGACATCAAAAACCCCTGGAGTCAATACTCCGCCAGGTGAACTTGTGGGAGACTAAGGGCCTCTAAGGAATAAGGCCCCCACCTTATTGCGTGGCCCTTAGAATCATCGTGATTAATTGTCGCAGTCTTCCCTCACGGCATCGTGGGTCCTCTTAAACTAGGTAATCGTTAACCTACAGTTTGAGCCATGGTGGGAGTGCTAGTAGGTTGTGGCAGGGTTGTTGTCCACACCTCTCCCTCAACATCTCTGGTAGTCATGTGTAACCCCTTTACTCCACATGTGAGTCTGGTCGGTAAGCTATCGTCAGCATGCATCATCAACAAATCATGTCAAAATATATCCATATCATATCATCTAATCAGATGCACTAATATCATAGTAAAAACAATCAAACCCCAATAGTACATTCCCTGACTCGATTCAGAGTCCAAGGGGTTCCATCGATGCCTCTACATCCTCAAGGTCCAAAATATTGCACACTCAGTAAAACCGAGTCAATAGCACCTATCTATGTCAATGCAGTAAAACAACATGTCATCAACCCATAACACCTCATAATCAAAATCAAAAGTTTTAATAGCATAATAATCCGGATCACTTGCGAGCAAGTGTCCTCAAAGAATAAGTTCGCTCAGTGTTCTAGAGAGGGATGTTACATACACCCCCTCTTGGTCTAAACTTCATTCCGAAGTTTCACAATATAAATGCTGAAATAAAGTGTATCACAGTATCATATGTCTCTATCAAACAAAAATGGAAACTGTTGGCGCATATCATATGCGTCCTCCTAGGTCGTCGAGTGCAGACTATAATTGTCCCACTAGACCTTGACCTTCTCTATTGTTCAATGTCGTAGTTGTTGAACGTGATGATCCAAGATGTGGATCGGCTCAGCTGTGAGCACCCCCTCGTCTGATACCTGCAAGGAACTCATGTCAATAACATGCATAGGATCACTAATATAATGTCTCAAAACAAATACATGAAAAACGTCATGCATACGCCTCAAAGAATCAGGCAAGGCTAGTCGATAGGCCATGAGCCCCTTTCTCTCCACAATCTTGAAAGGTCCCACAAACCTAGGAGATATTTTAGCTCCCTTCCCAAACTTGATCGAACTTTTATGCGGTTTAACCCGCAAGAAGACTCGATCGTCGACCTCGTAACTACAGTCGACACAGTGTGCATCAGCATAACTCTTATGTCGACCCTGCACTTCTTTAATCCTTTGTCTTCTTGCTTGCATTTTCTCTTCCGTTTCTTGTATCGCTTCTAGTCCTACCAGGACCCTATCCTCGAGTCGATCCCAACTCAAAGGCGTCTGACACAGTTAACCATAAAGAAACTCAAAAGGCGCCATCTTAATGGTGCTCTGGTAACAGTTGTTGTAAGCGAACTCCACTAGTGGCAAGAATTCTTCCCAACGATTTTGTTGGTCCATCACGTACATGCACAACATGTCCTCCAAGGTCTGGTTCGTTCGTTCAATCTGCCCGTCAGTCTCTGGGTGATACGCAGTACTAAAGTTAAGTTGGGTTCCCAAGGCCTTTTGGAAACTCATCCAAAATCATCCAGTAAACATCAATCCTCGATCGGATATAATCCTCGATCGAATATAATCCTCGATCGAATATAATCCTCGATCGAATATAATCCTCTTAGGCACGCCATGCAACCTCGCAATCTCACTGATGAAAACTCTAGCTATGTCAGGTGCTTGATACGTCGTGCGCACAGGGATAAAGTGAGAACTCTTCGTCAGAGTGTCTACTACTACAAAAATTGAGTCATGTCTCCTTGTTGTCAGTGGAAATCCAACAATCCATCGAAATAACCTTCCATTTTGATTCTGGAATAGCGTGTGGTTGTAGTAATCCTGTTGGGTATCTATGTTCATCCTTTACCTACTGACATTCTAGACATCTGGCCACATAGTTAACTATGTTTTCCTTCATTCCCTTCCAAAAGAATAAGGGTTTAAGGTCTGCCCTCATCTTCGTGACTCCCAGGTGAGCCATGTAAACTTCTCTATGAGCCTCACTCAGGATCAACATCCTCAACTTGTTGTTCAACGGTACGTAGATCCAATTTTTAAACATCAATAATTCATCGCTATCAAACGAAAATCCTTCAAATCGTGGTACCATCATTGTGTTTTGTCTGATAAAACCCTCAACCTCTTTGTACCAGTCATCATCACACTGTAAAGTTAGAATATTTTCATGAAGATTCATCTAAAGAGGCAGCACCGAAAAGATGTGTGGTCTCCGACTCAATGCATCTACCACTCAGTTCATTGTTTCTTTTATGTAAGTAATCTCAAATTTGTACTCGCTAAGCAATTACGACCAACATCATTGTCGTGCGTTCAGGTCACTTTGCGTAAAGATGTGTTGTAGTCCACAATGGTCAGTCTTTAGTTCGAATTTTCATCCAGCAAGGTAGTGTCTCCAAACCTTCAAGGCATAAACGATGGCTAACAACTCCAAATCATGCGCCGCGTAGTTCTCCTCATGCCTTCTCAGTTTCCTCGAAATGTAAGAAATCACTCGTTCATCTTGCATCAATACCCCACCTAAGCCTTCCTTGGATGCGTCAGTGCATACCAAGAAGTCCACGTCCATGTCAGGGACCTTTAGTATTGGTATTGTTGTCAACAATTCCTTAAGCCTACGAAATGCTTCCGTGTATTTCTCGGTCCAAACAAACTTCTTGTTCTTCTTCTACAACTCTGTGATCAGATTTGCTATCTTTGAAAATCCCTCGATGAACTGTCGATAGTATCCTGCTAAACCCATGAAGCTACGCACTTCTGGGACATTCGTCGGTGCAGGCCATTCCATAATAGCCTCGACTTTTGTTGGATCCACGGCGATGCCTTCACCGGAGATGACATGCCCTAAGTAGTGAATCTTCGATTGATAAAAATATCATTTGGACAACTTCCCATACAATTTGTGCTCTCGCAAACACTGTAGTACCAAGCGCAAGTGCTTGTCATGCTCCTCCATCGTCTGATATTAAATCAAAATATCATCAATGAATACTTGGACGAAATTGTCCAAGTACTCGCGGAACACCCCATTCATCAAACTCATAAATACCCCTGAGGCGTTTGTTAGTCCAAACGGTAAAACAATAAAATCGTAATGTCCAAACCTCATATTAAAGGCAGTCTTAGGGACGACATCTTCCTTAATCTGTAAGTGGTGGTATCCTAATCTCAATTCGATCTTTGAGAACACCGTTGCGCCCTTCATTTGATCGAAAAGATCATCAATTCTTCGCAACAGGTACTAATTCTTGATCGTGGCGGTTTTCAATTGATGGTAGTCAATGCAGAGCCTCCACGACCCATCCTTCTTTCGTATGAAAATAACAGGTGCACCCCATGGTGACACACTAGGACGTATCAATCCCAAGTCCAGCAACTCCTTCAGTTGCATTTTCAACTCTTGTAACTCTGGGGTCGACATCTGATAAGGCGTTCTTGATATTGGTTCAATCCCTGGTTTTAGGTCTAAGGTAAAATCCAATTCCCTCTCCGATGGCATCCCAGGTAACTCCTCTAGAAATACGTCCGCAAACTCTCTCACCACTAGAAGGTGTTCTAAACCTTCCTTTAATCCCTTCTCGTTTAACACAAGGATCGCATAAATATTTCACCCCTTACGCATGCTCTTCCGTAGCTGTAAGGAAAAGATCAACCTCAGGGAAACTCCCTGGTTTCATCCTACAATCACACGTCTCTATCCCTTGTCATCGACCAAGCTCAACCGTTTTGTCTTACATTTGAGTATCGCCTCATGCGATTCCAACCAGTCCATACCAATTACGACATCATAAGATCCTAAGATCGTGACGTACAGGTTGGACCTTGTGACAAACTCTCCCGGGTTAAGGATACAGCCTGTAACCTTTCCTCCAACCTTTTGTTTGGCTCTCGAAGCCATCTCTATGAAGCTAAACTCATCTTGTTTTACTGCCTTTACCTTAATCCTTTTTAGCGTTGCACCAAAAATGAAACTCTCAGTAGCACCGGGATCTATCAAAATACTAAGGGTATGGTCAGTGACGATACCTGTCGTCTCGAACACAGTTGACTAATGCTCTGCCTGGAAGTTATTCACCGCTGCATAAATCCGATGGTCCTTGCCCATATCTCCCACAGTAGTGGGTCCATATGATCTAGACTCTCTAGTCCTCTCCATTGGGCAGTCGCGCTGGTAGTGTGGCTCCCCACACATCCAACACCCCTTCTTCGGCCCAGTAGTCCTGGTACCCGAAGTAGAAGGTGACGACCCACCGGCCTAGAATCCTAGTCTGTTCTGCTGAACAGGCCTAAACTGTTATTGTTGTGGTCTACGATGTTGTTGATGTTGTGGTCCCTGATAAGGTGTCTGCTACTAAGGCATTGGTCATCAAGGTATAGTGAAAGTGGATCCCCTCTGGAAGCCACGATATCCCGGCATATGTCTAGCTAGTGTCTGATGTTGTTGTGCTCCAGATGACACCTATCTTGCTAGTCTCGTTGGAGTTCTGGTCTGACCCCCACTGATAAGATCCTCCTCTGCTATGAGGGCCTTATGGACGACATCATGCAAGGTTTGAGGCATTAAAATCCTGACCTTTGCACGTATGTTGTCTTTAAGGCCGAACACAAACCTGTTGACCTTAAGTTTTTTTGTGTTAAGATGGAGAGCATACCGGAGTAGCTCCATATAACGGGCCTCATACTTGGGCACCGTACGACCGTCCTATCATAAGGCATTGAACTCGTTGAGTTGATGCTCAATGAATTCCTCTGAAAGGTACCTCTCTCAAAACCGTTCCTCGAACAGTTCCCATGACACGTCTTCGACAACCATGTTCAGCTGCGGTAGGAGCATCTTCCACCATAGTAGAGCACTCCCATTCAGTTGAAAGACCGCCATGCGGACCTTCATGTTGGAGGTATAATCGTGAAGTGCAAAGCACATTACCATGTTCTCCAACCATGCCTCTAGGCTGCACCATCCGGGGCACCAAAGAACTCAGGAAATTTGACCTTCTCGAGTTCATGGTGAATGCTACCAGTACTGACCGGAGCGCGCGGTGGAACCTCGGCGGGTGCCAGCACCCTTGCCTCATCTCTATCCAAACGGCTTATCAATGCCTCAGACATGCACTGAAAATATCTCATCATTCTGACTACATCGCCAACTACTATCTGCTCCTTTCTGAGAGCCTACTCATCTCCCTGGGGGTTAGACCCCTCAGGTGTGGATGCTACTGGAGGCATCGCATCTCCTCCCCTAGCACCCCGTCGTCTGCCTCCGCGGAATCCTCTAACCATTATTACCTACACGAATACAAGTCAAGTCAATTAGTAACCTTATAATCAAATCATATCAACGAAATCCGTAGCAATCCCAAGTCGCGGGTTGAACCCGCTCTGATACCATATGCAACGGACCTCCCATTTTGTTACGACAACAAGCCTCACATAACAAGTGCAATTTTTTTTTTTTTTTGTGTATATAGGAAGGTAATAATGACATTATACTCAACATCACAACACAACGATGAACACAACACATGCAACTCACGCCACAACAAACATAATGACCTAACATAAAAGCACATCAAGCACCTGGAAGTAATGTACGACATTCAACTGACGAAGAATAAGAATGACTACCCGCCCGTCCTACCCTGCAATGGTTAGGACCTCCAGGACACATAAGAAATGCTCAAGGCCAGGTTCCCATCGATTTTGACCATTTAAGGTCTCAAGGTTGGTGATTGTTCTGAGGAACAAGGAGTTGTCTACATCCCGCCTGACACAAGCAAACCAAGACTACTAAGCTAAGGACAATCATTCTAACAACCCAACGCACCCGAAATTAATTACACAAGTAACTAGAACCCTTACAGTGAGCAAAACCAATCACATTGAACATTTACAAACCACGTACAAACATTAATTAATATTAAACAACAACTATTAATCAAGGCTAAAAGGTCGTTATCTATGAATTAAATTGGTGTTAATTGCAGATCAATTAACCAGTCTAAATTCCATTAGTCAACGAGTTCCCCACCGAACTTAACATGAATTACGAATCAAATTTAGCGAGTCTAGGTTACCAATTAGGCGATATCTATAAATCCAACTAACCATAAACTTGAATAACAACATTAACATTCTTAAAGTGGAATGCTACCTATAGAACTTATGAATAGTTAAACCTCAACATTAGTCTAGATATAATGACTGAACTAAC